>JAASGT010000012.1:0-80186 GCA_023334315.1 Globisporangium alternatum | reverse complement strand
CTTCGTTCCTCGAGCAGAGATTGTGTGCTTCGGTAAGTACTCGAAGAAAATGGCGGTCTGGTCTGCGTTGTACACCTTACTGACTCCGAGTCGCTCTTTTGTGTGCAGCACGAGCTCGCTGAAACTGCGGATCGCTGCGTCAGCCTCGCCTGTAGTGACCTGGCCTTGGCGCGTTCTGGCTCGTATCGACAGCTTGTGGCGGTGCATGAAGGCGCGGCGCCACGACCAGCTCCCAAGGAAGCCATCAACACCAGTCTCTTCAGCGATTTCGATTGCTCGCACGCGCAGCATCGTCGAGGAGACCGGGATGCCGTCTTTGCGTCGCTCGTTTATCCAGTCGACGATCTCGCGCTCGCTTTCCGCACTAAGTGATGTCGCTGTGCCTTCTTGCCGCTCGCGCTGATTGTCCTTCGTCCGCTGCTTCGCTGCCATGCGCTCAATCTTAGCGCGCTGATGACGCCAGCGCTCAATGTTGCGGCGCTTCGTTTGACGTTTTGCGGCTGGTAGAGCTGGGAAGAATTTCTCTATCGTCTCCTTCATTGTCGTCGTGTCTAATGTCTTCAATACAGCAAGCTTCAGCTCGAACGAGTGTCCATCGTTCTTGAATTGCTTTGGCTTTCTGCGCTTTCCCTTCACGCTCTTGCGTCCTTCTCCTGTCATTTGCTTTGCTTTAATGACTTGCCGACTACATCCGCCTCTGCAATCGCCAATCGCAAATTATTGGTTTTATGACGATACGACAAATAACTCGTGCTGTGAAGTGTTTTACAATGCACCTTATTGATTGGCTAAAATCGTGATACGACAATTACCTGAACACGACAATTGACTCGAGGATTACGGTAATATGACCGGACAGAGAAGTACACCACAGCTTTTGTCTTGCTTGACATCTACCTTTTTATGTGTACCACATGAAAATCACAAATGCCTCAAAAGTGCTTCAAATATAGCAGCGTCGCCTTTGAGATATCGACGCCAATAAGAAATACAATAGAGTATTGAGCAAAACAATTCCCGCTCGCAGAAACGTCGTGCTGATTGACAATCGTGCGTTATGCAAGCACAAAGTGTGGTATTATCCAATTTTCCTAATTTCCATAAAATCGGCTAGGCTGCGTCCCCAACTTGAAAATGATGGCTCGGGATTCCGAAATTTATGTGGTTGAGTCAAGCATACAAAAACCAAAGCAAACCGCCCGGGCACTCACCCAAACAACAGCAATAGACAGAGAGCGAGTGTGCGTGCAAGCAAGCGAAAGAGGGCGAAGCAACACGGGCGCAAGCATCAGCGATCGCCCAAGACGAGCGAGAAAAGCTCGGAAAGAAGCGCAGCCACGTCGAAGGGCTGCTGCTGCGCGTGACTGTGTGAATACACGACGCACATCCGTCGATCCGACCAAGCACACGACGGTCCCGCCGCCGACGACTCGTGACCCACTAGCGTGTCTCTCCCTCCTTCCCGCTTTCCCGCGTGAAGAGCTACGTGAACGCCAAGAGCTCTTTTCCGTGACGTGTGTTGAGCGGCTGATCGATCGATTGATCGATTATTGATGACGACGTCGACCGACATGTTCCTGGAGACCGTGTCGCTGAACGACGATGCGGCGCCGAATGGCGGCCACGTGAACAGCGGTAGCACGGCAGACGTTGACAGCCTCGAGGCGCAGCGGAATTCGTTCCTGCACGTCGACAAGTTTGCGAAGAACGGCGCTTTGTCGAACCCGATTTCCGGGACGGACGACGAAGAAGACGAGGACAGCCACGAGAATGTCGCGACGCAGAGAGAACAGGTCATCGTGGTCGTGGACTCGAATTCAAAATCAGAGCAACAGCGCGGTAATGGAATGAACAATGGCCGCCCCATTCTGCCGCCGCTGCGTGTGCCACAACAGGACGAGGAGGACGTGTACTTCCGCGACTACGTGGACCCGACGCTCTTCTCGCCTGAAGTGTCTCGGCGCGCAGTGGAGATCGCCCGCGGTCGCGCGAAGACGCTCGAGATGGAGCTGAAGGAGCTCGCGCTCCTCGAAGGCGAGAGCACCACGCCCGTGGCCGCGGTGAAGCTCACCCCCGCTGAGGCCGTGGGCATCATCTCGTCGGCGTTTGTGAGCTCGATCTCGAAAGTGAAGCACCTGGTGACGAAGGGCGAGAAGGAGTACGACCTGCTCTCGGGCTCGTCGCCATCGTCGAAGATCGACGACCTCGACACGGACGGCGACGGGCTACAGATCTCGCCGGACAGCTCCAAGGGTGAGGGCAAGCATTTCCAGTCCAAGCACCGCCCCGTGCTCAAGCGCGTGTCAGCGTACTCATCTCTGGACAAGAAGGTGAACAACCCGCAGAAGCAGAAGAAGCGTATCGTGTGGCACGAGGATGTGCTGGACCAGGACGAGGAGTTTTACGAGGAAGAGGAGCTGCTGTCGCCGTCCGGTGGCGAGACCGAGTCGCTCATGGACTTGAACGGCGCGACCGGACAGCCGCAGACCGTGTTACATTACAAGAACGACCGCCTGACGCCGCGCAGCAAGAAGAAGCGAAAGAAGCTCGTGAAGGGCATGATGCGCCGCCTGACGCCGTCCGAGAAGGAGGAGCTGTACAAGCAGCGGCCCGATCTGATGATCATCCCGAACTGGGCGCAGAAGTACCGCCAGGGGCTCGAGGACGAGGAGTCCTCGCGCTGGAGCTTCTGGCTCATCTCCATCATCGGCACACTGGCCGTGCTGCTGATAATTTTGATTATTCTGATCGCGCGCGAGCGGGCGGCAGAGGCCGCCGTGAAAAACTAAACAAGTGAACAAGAATTGAACAGAGTGGCAGCATTTTAGCATTTTAGACGAGAGGCATTTGGTCGCTGAATGGATTTCCATATACACAAGCAGCATTTACGATCGTGGTGATGATGATGGTGATGATGAAGCGGTTTGTTAAACGCACGTGAAGGGATAGCTAAGGTCGTGCTGCTTTGTGGTAAGGAGATGTTTCAATGGGGCCATTACATAAGCATAGCTCAAAGTCAAAGAATGGGGAATTATCGCTTGGGCATGTTGGATAATGGAGAAAATGATCGCATCGTGTTCAGCAAGGTGTTATTTGTAGTTGTTGTTTGCTGAGCTGCAACGCGAGCACTCCGCTTGCAATCAAATCTCTTGTCTCGCAGACGACTCCTCACCACAGGCACTGCTCATACTCTCTCTCCATCCATTCGCCTCACACCTGAAAGAGCTCCATGGTGTTGACGATTCTTCTAGAGACGAAGACGAGAAGCGAGAGGACGAAGAGCGCCGACTGGAGAGTCTCTCGGACTTGTCCTTCTTCAGTTGGTGCTGTTGCTGCTGCTTTCGTTACGGGGCGAAGCTGTTTAGTGCTTGCCGTTGACACGCTGCCAGAACTTGCTCGACTCCTTGGCCTCCTCTGTAATAACACAATCACAATAATAAAGCGATGTTAGCATTGCAAGCCACTCTTCCACAGACCATGATGAGCTCAGAAGAAAACGAGATTCGTACGGGTGGCGCCACGGGTTGGGAGGATACCGCACACGACGAACGAGATGCTGCACATACACATCGCGTAGCATTCACACACACACAGAGTCAATACGACGCTCATGATAACGCCATTCACAGGCACAAAATAAGCGAGCATTCCAAGAGCTCAATAAAAGAAAAAAAAAGTAACGCAAGACGTACGCGGCGCCGATCAGGAACGGACGGAACATCGGACGCGAAGCCTCGTAGGACACGAACTGCGCGAACGGGAGGCGGTGCCATCTCACAACTTTGCCTTCAGCCATGGTGTCTCTCGCTTACTTGCTCTGCTGCTGCTGCTGCTTGTGGCTTGTGGGAATAGTGAGCGAGCGAGCGAAAAGAGGGGGAAGCGCCGCTCACCACAAAGGGCGACGGCGCTCTATTGAAAGGGGCACGCGCCTGATAGCGTTGTACCGTGCAGGATGTTATATATGATACTACTCGAACTTTGAAGGAGTGAGAAGGTGGATGCGCACGAGAGAGAGACATGCACGCGTCTTGATGGCAAAGGTGTCCGCATAATGTTCAGCGGAGCAGGCGTTCGTGCGCCACTTGTGTTTCATACAGCTTCATGATAATACAGTGAATGTGTTTCTCTCTTGACTCTGCATCATGAGGACGGTCCATCAATCGCGCTGTCGTCGCCTGAATTTAGAAAATTACATTGGAGAGTATTCTTCATGCTTCGACCTGCTAAATTTATATGCACTCCCTCAATGAGGCAACCGTCAGTCAATCCCTATCTGATTCTGCTTCATTTTGCTTGAGTTGTCAGTTGAGGGTCAAAAGTGGGCGCTCATGTCTTTGCGTCCTGGGCCAGAGAGCTCCTCGCTGGCGTCCGCCCAAGCGAACCACCAACACAGCGGCGGCAGTCCCGAAAGTCCCCCCGGAATCTCTCAACGAAACCACCATGAGCCTCATCCGCCAGTCGCTCCGCGCCCTCAAGACCGGTACGTCCACGCCTGCGTGTCTTTGTGTGTGGGGTGGTGCTCATGCTGATGATTGCTCTCGGGCGCCACATGCGCTCTCGTGGCCGTCGGCAGCCCGTATCACTACCATGTGCGTGTCTATCGTGACATCGAATGCTGACGTTTGAACTTGTTTGTGTGTGGCTATTTGTCTGTTTGCGTGAGCAGCCCGCACCCCAGTGGTCGCGCTCCGCCCTGCCGTCGCGCGCTTCTCGTCGGCCGCCGCCCCACAGGACGACGACGAGGTCGTGATCCCAGAGCTCCACGGCTCCCTGGAGTGGGTGCTCGAGTCGCCACCACCACTTCACCAGTTCGAGGAGGCGCCGATCGTGATTGAGACCTACGGCCCAGTCGACCCACTGCACTAGACGTCTCTCCACCAGAAGCCGCCGTGTGTGTGAGTGCAAGAGCGACTCCTTTCTAAAATAAACGCGACATAGTCTCGCTCGCTCGCTTGTTCGTCCGCCTCGCCTTGAGCCGCTGTCTACTCGTCAAGTATCCGCGTTTAGTGGCAGGAACACAGTGAACGAGTGAGTGAGAGGGACTTGTTCGACAAGCAAAGAAAAATACAAAATCCCACAAAAACAAGAGTTAATAAACATGAGAGATGTGTCATGCATTTTGACATCAACGTCGCATGTGTGCCTCGATGTGGCTCTTGAGCTGATCTGTAGAGCCACGACACGATGATCAAGACCTGTGAAGGGAGACGGGAAAGCGGATACAAGTTCATTCATTCATTGCCTGCGTCGATCGTCATCATCCTTCAGGCGTTCGGGTGGATGCTACCGCTGCTGACTATTGCGTTCTGCAGTTCATCGGCAAATCTATCGCCGCCACGTCTCCTTGATGAGCTTGATGTCCGCGAGGTCGTCGTTCAGGATACTCGTCAAGTGCTCCAGGCCCTGGCGTTGCTTGTCCAAGAACTGTAAATGTCGCCACATGCAAAAAGGGTTTGTTAGTATTGGTGGGTTGCGATTGTGAAACAAACGCGATAAGTGGCAAACATGTCGTGGCGTTACCTGGTAGACGCGCTGCAGGTCCTCTGGGCTGAGCTGGTTCGCGGGTGGCGCTGGCGTAGCATCCTGAATGCGCTGGAGCGCCACGGCATCGTTCAGGCGAGCCTTGTACTGCGCAGGAGAGTCCAGCAGCGTCTGGAGCTTCTTCAGCATCATCCTGCAATACCAAAAGAAAAACACACACAGCACAAGGTGAGTTTCGCTGCCACCTCGAACGATAACCTGAAGGGTAATAGGAGTGGGGGCACGTACGCTAGCTGCATTTCGTTTCGCTGCAACGGCTTGCCGTAGCTCTGTAATAACTCGATGTCTTTCATCACCTGGTAAGTCACACGCACACAAGTAAACTCATTAGAATCATCAGTCAAGCAAACCATTCAGCCAAAGACCGCAACAACAATGCGCACCTTGACGAGTGTGTGGAAGAGCTGCACGTGCTCGTGTCGGCACTTCTCGAGCTTCTCCTCCGTGGCGCGCGTCGCCTTCTCCATCTCCTTGAGCTGCCCGCGCAGGTCGTCCGTGTAGTTGTTGTACTTATCTGCATACTCCTGCTGCACCTGGATGCGCTTGAGCAAGTCCTTGAAGCCGATCACTGGTGCCGGCGCAAAATGGAGCGGATCCGGGTTGTCCAGCTCGGCCTGATTCCACTGTCGCTCGCTGATGTGCGCCGGCCGCGTGTATAAATGGCGATGCGTCGGGTCCACCGCGTTGTACAGGAGGAACTTGAAGCGCGACTGCACCGGGTCCTGGTACGCGTACTTGACCGAGTTGAGCTGCGCGACAGCGGCGTCCGCGCCGCAGATGATCGGCGCTGGGGTGTTCACAGCAGCTGGGGCCGTGCCAAACGTGGATCCACCGGTAGCAGCAGCAGTGCCAAACGCCGACGGGGTAGTCGTCGATCCAAAGCCGCTGCCAAAGCTGCTGGTCGTTCCGAAGCCGGATGTGCCAGTCGTAGCAGTGTTGCCGAACCCAAAGCCCGATCCAGTCGCTGCTGGCTGAGCTGTCGCAGTGGTGGATCCAAAGCCGCCAAACGAAGAGCCCGTCGTCGCACCCGTAGAGCTCCCAAAGTTGAATCCGCTGCCGCCGGTCGTCATCCCAGTCTTCTGACCAAAAAGCGGCGGCTTGGCCGTCTGACTCGTCGCCCCAAAGCCGCCAAAGCCGCCGGTTGCTGGTGCAGCAGTCGCGCCAGTCGAGGGCGTCGATCCAAAGCTGAACGACGAGCCACCGGCGGCTGGTGCAGCAGCAGGCGTACTCCCAAATCCGCCGAATGACGAGCCACTTGCCGCTGGCGCGGCCGCAGGCGTCGCTCCAAAGCTAAACGACGAGCCGCCCGCAGGTGCTGCTGCTGGTGTGGAGCCAAAGCTAAAGCCGCCGCCTCCTGTCGCTGCTGGTGCCGCTGCGGCTGTGCTTCCAAAGTTGAAGCCAGAGGACGACGTCGGCGCTGCCGCTGCGGCGCCAGTGTTGCCTCCGAACGAGAAACTCATGCTGGCTGTACTGACTGTTGTGAAGATTTGTGGGCGTGACGTCGGCCGATGTATCTACGCTAAAGCACCATAACATCATCAGACATAACGCCACCCGTCAGTCATATAGCAACACATACAGAGACTGCATATAGGTACACAAGCATTTACTCACTTAACCACACACGTACACACACAGAGAGCGTCCGTTCTCGCTGGTGTCGCCTGCGGGAATGCTTGCTTGTTGGGGCAATGCGTGCGCGCCAAGCCAAGCAAGCCCTTCATTACACCTCATTTTTAACTGATGTAAAACCTCATCTTCTTCGGGTCGTACTTAGAGAAGTGTAGTACAGTGTCATCATTGATTTGCTCGGTATAAGTACGAAATGTCCGACTAAGTGCGAAATTTCCATAGATATGGCTTGCTTTGAGCTCTTTGATCTTGAAGAAGGAAGAATTGAAAAGCGAGATAGCAGGCGCCATACGAATGGGGACGGCGGTGGAAGATCCGCACAAGCTCAAGCAGCAGCAAAGCAGCAGGATGGAGAGGAAGATGATGAGTGCATCCTTCTCTCCCTCGTCTTCGTCTGCTTCTACCGTGTCGACTGCGGTGGATGCTGTGGATGCGTCGGCTGCTGTAGCTCCTGTTGGACGCGTCGCGAGATGGCGGGTTGGTGAGCGGATCTCACCACCGAGTCGTCAAGACCTGCAGCTCAAGGCGCTGCGCAGTGGTGAGGAACATCCACTGGTTACTGCAAGTGCGCACCATCCGGTCGCTAGTGGTAGTACCCAAGAGCCCAGTCGCGAAGAGAAGCGACCTGCAGTGCTGCTACTGAAGAAGGCGTCGTCGTCGCTTGGACAAGAAAGTGCTGACGATGGTGATGGTGTCAAGAGCCTCTCATCCAGCAACAACAGCACTGAAAGCGCAGTCCAGATGTCGCAAAAGCAGGAGATGGTGTTGCTGCAGGACGGCGATATCGATCCACTGGGCGTGCTCACCGCAGGGCTTTCTGATACCGCCAGCTCATCCGCTGGGTCGCAAGGCAGTACGAGCAACACTAGCACTGCTTCTACTGCTGCCGCATCTCCTTCTACTCGTCTAGATAGGAAGCTGTCGTCCATGTCGATCCACGAAGCGACTGCGCCGCGTGAGAAGAAACAGACGCCGCAGACCGTGAAGGAGCTCTGGAAGTCGCACAAGGATCGCGTGCTGATCAAGTTCGAGAACGTCACCTTCAAGATCAAAGCGGTACGTCTGTGTTATGCTGCTATCATTGTATGAAAGACTGCTGGGCTACCGTTTGCTAACTTATACGCGCTTATTCTCTTTGTATATGCGGATGACATGCTTGCAGAACATGCTGGAAGCCCACGACCTTGAAAGTGAGATCTCGTGGACGTCCAAAGCAGGTTTCCAGCGCGAGGTCGACGGTGCCACGTCCACCAACAGCATCCACGTGCTCAAGAAGGCGCGCGAGCGGCTGGAAGAGCTAGAGCGCAAGCCCCGTCGCTCCAACAGCGGCAGCAGCAGCTCGAAGCGCTCGAACGAAGACAAAACGGTTGAGATGACGCAGAGCGAGTACGTGGAGAAGATCCAGATTATGGAGAAGGAGCTCGTCGCGGCGTGGGACCAGAACCAGAAAGTTGCAGCACTGCGCATCGCGATCAAGTGCGTCAAGCTGCTCGGGGACACAACGAGCTCACCGCAGCTCTATCCGTGCGTGTTTGTACTCGTGAGCGACGTGCTGGACACGTTCGGGAAGCTCGTGTTCGAACGCATCAAAGCGCGCGCGTCGGAAGACGAGAACGGACAGCCGCTTCCCACGCCGCTCTCGGAGAACTTTGTGAGCAGCGACGTCAACATCCAGGCGAAGGAGACGTGCAGGAACTGGTTCTACAAGACCGCGTGCATCCGCGAGCTGCTACCGAGAATGTAAGACCGACGTTGTTATCGGTGCTGAGGTTGCTGTGTGACTCTATCTGACACTGTTACTGATATGTTAGCTATATTGAGGTTGCGCTTTTGAAGTGCTATCGCTTCCTGTGCGACGGCGAGTACCCGCAGATCGTGTCGAGACTCTCAAACATGATCAAGTACGTCCCAGCACCGCATACCTAACGACGGAATCTCTGCAATCATCTAACCACGAGTGCGCTATCATGAATAACAGAGGCGTCGGCGAGCCCATGGTCGCGCTCTACACTCGCGTGTACCTCGCTCTGTGCGGCTCGGAATTACTTCCACCGAACGACAAGACGGCCGTGCTCAGCAGCATTTTCGACTACTTCTTCACGTTCAACCAATTCCAGCTCCAGAAGCTCGAGAAGTGGCTGCAGACGAACAACATGACGCAGCAAGAGTACCTGGGCTTGCACTCGCCGGCGGTCGAGTGGCTCATGAAGTGCGTCGCAACGAGCGAGTGCTCACAGGACGCGTTCGAGACGATTCTCGCGCACTACCGCGAATATTCCGACAATTCCATGGTACTCAAGCACATTTGCGAGTCATTTGGGCCGCAGTACTACGCGTCGAATCCACTCGTGATGCTCCAATTGATGCGCGTCTCGGCGCCCTCGCAGTACTCGAAGTGCCACTTGTACAGTCTGTTGGCGCTGCAGCTGAGCACGTCACCGACGTTGACGACATCGAAAGAGGGTAAGCTCCAGTTTCTGAACGAGGCCTGGACGTCGATCACGTCGCAGGAAGACATTGCGCAGTACATGGAGTGCGCCGCGGCGTTCATGAAGCTCATTGTCGCGCATTTCTCGGTGCGTTTGTTGACTTTTGCTAAATGTTAGTCTCAACAAGGCACTCGGGCTAATATTTTCATCTGTGTTGAGTGTTAATAATGCAGCACCGCGAGGCTCTCATTCTGCTCAAGGACGTGGTCCGGCACTTGAATTCGGCAACGCCAGATGAGCTCACGCCAAAGACGTACAACCTCATGGGCGCGTTGATCGAGAATGTCGTCTACGGCGCGCAAGACCGCTACGAGTTCTTCACGAAGCTGATCCCGTCGGGCGAGTTCCTAGTACGTATCTGTATCTCTATGTATATGTGTTGTATGGTTTTCGAAACTGGCTGTTGATATCGAAAACTGTGATTATGGTTTCGTAGACTCTCATGGGCATGTTCAAGCGCGAGTCGAGTGTCGGTGTTGCCAAGAAAGTGCTGCTCGCGTTCGTGAGTGCGGACATGAGGAAAGAGAAGCACAACTCGGGTAGCATGCGTCTGCACGTGGTCGGTCCCGAGGCAGCGGTGGCGCACACGCTGTTTGTGATCTGCTGTCGCGTCCACGACGCGCTGGACTCGCTCAGTACGCCGACGGAGCGAGCTGACGCCACAAAGGACATTTGTGCGTTCATTTCGCGCTTGGGATACGCGAATCCGACTGGGAGCGACGCGGCACAGGAGGAAGAGGAGGAGGCGCTGCTGATGCTCTACATTGACTGTCGAAGCGCGTTCTACAAGCTCGAGCACGTCAAGACGACGTTGGCAAAAGACGTCTTGACACTGGCGATGCACGTGCACAAGCGATCTGGTGGAGCCGGTGGCGGTAGTAGCGGAACTATCATGAGCGACAAGAAGTTCAAGGACCGACGCAACTTTATCAAGTCGTGCCTGGCGTACGCGCACATCACGATCCCGTCGATTTCAGACCCGTTCCGCAAGCTGGAGCTCATGACGTTGTCGGCCAAGGTGGCACTTGTGAACAACTGTCTGCCGCAAATGGACGCTTTCCTGAAAGCTGCGATTATCCAGATCACGGAGCTCGATCCGAGCAAGACGTACCCGTCCGCTTCAGCGCATGAAGGAGGAATGAGCTCTTCGATTGACGAGATTGAGCTCCTGGGGTCCTCGCTGCAGCTGGACTCGCAAGGTTTCTTCTCATCGACCGAGTCGGAAGGTGGACTGCTGAGAACGATCGGCGATTTGGTCAGCGTGCTGGTGTATGCACCGTCGCTGAACGACGACGACGCTTTCTACTTTGTCAACGGTCTGCGGAAGGCGGTGCTCGAGCGCATGGCGTGGGACTCGCTCTCGAACTCGTCGATCCAGCGTGTGCAGGTCGCTGCCACGAGCTCGCGCGTGCGCATTTTGCTCTTCTTGCTGCAGCTGTACGGTCTGTGGGGGCAGAAGAAGCTCCCGCAGCGAATCGCCGGCCTGGATTCAAACGACGTGCTGTACGGCGGCGATGACACGTTTGAGAATCAAGTGCACCTGCATTTCTCCGAGACGATTGAAGAGATCGTGCGGCAGGTCGAAGCGATGGATGCGATCAGCAGCAGCTCAGCAGGAGAAGACCGCGGGGCATCAGAGGCTTCGTTGCCCAGCTACTACAACCAGGTGGCGTCTACGAAAGCCGCACCGATTTCTGCCTCGGTGGAGACGCTGGTCGCGCAGATCGAGCTGATGTTCGATTTCGTCAACCAGGTGGTGCCTTTGCTGGAACAGGACGACTCGAAGATGTCCGAGGCTTTCAGTGATGGTGCTGGGAGTAGCAGAGACGTCTTTGATTCCGAGAATTCGTCGTCCAGTGGGAACAACAACAGCAGCGGAAGCAGACGCCGGAAGCGCAGCCGCTGTGGCGCCGTGCTCGTGCGTAAGTGCATGACGTTCGCCTACGAGAAGCTGAGCGCGCTGCCGACGGGGCTGGCTGTCGAGAGCTTCGACAGCGAGTCGCGCCAGCGCATGGCGTGGACCAGGGAGTACTACGAGCGCACTCGCCAATACCTCTCCGAGTACTTCCAGACGCTGCGGAAGCACGGCGGTCTTCTGCTGAGCGATACCAACAAGCAGGCGATTCAAGCGGCTGAGGACGCGCTCATGAACGCAGGCGCAGCAGCAACGATGACGAGCAAGTAAGTCTTCATACTATGTATTGCTTTCCAAATAATGGCTCTCCTATCAAGCATAAAGGCTGGCTAGGTGAACTCTCAATCGTTCAGGCGCAGCTCATCCAGTCGTCAAGGTGTCCGATGTCAGAAGGTGGTGTTATATTGCTCTCTTTCTCATTATAAAAACTGGTCGTGTGGCAATCTCATCGTCATCCTCCTGTTGCTCTCGAGCTATCGCGACTGAATGCATCGTCGAGTGCTGAGTCGCATGATGGCTGTTGAACCGATTACTTCTTTCCAGCCTTCTTATCGCCGCCCTTCTTGGCGTTTGCGGCCGCAGGTGCTGTACATGTTCAATGCCAAACGAGTGTGAGCGATGATACCAAGACAAGACAGATCCCATGACGCGATGTGGAACAAGCAGAGCAGAACAGAGAGAGAGCGTGGTAGTGACGAACCTTCCTTCTCGGCCTTCTTCTCGACCTTCTTCTCGGCTTCCTTCTTTCCTCCCTTTGGCGGCATCTTGAAGTGGTGGTGGGTGGGTGGGTGGTGGCTAGCAGGTGAATTTGCAAGTGAGGACGAGGAAGGAGAACCGAGACCTCATGAGCGCAGAGACCTCATGTTGAGCTGGCCAGGTCGTTTCACTCTCGCGGTCGTGGATCGGCCAAGAGGTGTTTCACGCAGGTCGTAGCCGCACCATTTGCATGAGAGCTCAAACTTGAAGTTTGGCTAGCAACTCGAAAGGGCGCCTGAAACCCATCATCGGAGAGCTCCACGAGCCGAGTCACACGAAAGTGAGCGCTGCTCTGGTCACTTCCGCGAAACGATCTCGTTTCTTCCAAGCTGATTGGTTCTTCAGCACCAGTACGGCTGGTTTTTCCATAGTGGTGGTTACTGCATCATGAGAAGCGAAACCCTTTCGATTTTAAAGCATTGTGGTGCTCCGTTTCGGCTTCTACCACGAGGCGCATGGAGCGATGTTCTCGAATGCATACCACGGCAGCTTTGCTGCCTCTCCTTCTTCTCTCTTAAGACCTCACTTGCAAATTTACTTGCTAGCCACCAACCGCCAACCAAACCAAACCACCGCCACCAAGTCACCCACGATGCCGCCAAAGGGAGGAGGAAAGAAGGAGCCGGAGAAGAAGGTCGAGAAGAAGGTCGAGAAGAAAGAAGGTGAGCGCCAGCTCTAACATCTCTCCATAAGCCACTGCCGATCTCTATGTGGTAGTACCTATCACCTGAGGCTCATACGCATCGCCTGATTTGTGATTGATTCTTGTGATGCACAGCGCCAGCACCTGACGCGAAGAAGGGCGGCAAGAAGAAGTAACTTCGTCACTTCCCCACAGCAGTTACCACTAGAAGCCATTCAGTCTCGTAGTGGAAGCCTCCGAGATGCCGGATTCGTTAGTGACGCACGTAGTATGAAATGAATCCAAAGCATCCACCTTCGCATCTCCTCGAATGGACACCCGCAAGTCGTACAATATCGCCTCTCACCATCAAGAACTCCTCATTCACATCACAAAACCTTGCCAAGAGCTCAAAAATAGCACCAAGTTATCGGCTCAGACCGAGCTGTCCTCTCGTATACGAGTCCTTGACGTCACCTTTGGTTACCTTGACTTGCTGGCTGTCGCTGACATGAGCTTCTGTGCGATACTGCTTCGCGTATGACGCCGCTAACGTAGGACAAGAGCTCCTGTCGCCGTGCTCACGATCCCAACAATGGCATCCTCCGCATCGCCGTTCCAGCTAAAGACGTTTGCAATCCAGCCCATCGTGCTCCCTCGACGGCCGCACACGTCCGAAGGTCAGCAACAGAGCATAGCTCATCCTCATCAGTCTTCACAGCCAACTGGACGATCGGCCGCGATCTTCAAGAGCCCACGGCTAAGTCTACACAAGAAAGAGAGCCACGGACGCAATGGGACGCTCGTGTTCTCGCCATCGCAGGCTTTCGGGCCACAGCCTCAGTACAAAAATACGGCCGCTCACTATGCCTTGGAGCCCGTGGACTTTGACCCGTTCGAGCACTCGGAGAGCTTCAAAGTTCTCATCCAGAACCCGGACGTCAGTGCCGCTCAACGCCGAGATCTCACCAACCTGCGCGCATTTCGACTCTGGCTCGACGACCATTTCCCCAAAGTCGTGAATACGATGCGGTCACTGAGGCTTCTCCAGGCTCGATCTACGCCTAGTCACGAGCACCATCACCACCAGCATCACGAGAATGAAGTGCAGGACGAACACGTCGACTCTGAAGACCCAAGCGACTCGGATCCCGACGACGATGATTACGATGGTCAGGATCAAATCAATGAAGCCCCACGGTCGCCAGCACGACTGACGATGCGTGCTACAAGCCTGGAGGCATGGCAGACACTCTTCAGACACGCAACACTCCAGGTCTTCGCTCCGGACGACCACCTGGTGGTACAGGACGCCATGCGCTCAGGCAACGTGTTCTTCGTCCTGAACGGCAGCTGCGAGCTCAGGTTCCAGCCAAAGTTCCTCGAATTCCTGATCGCAAGGCGCAAGACGACAATAGCGTCGACAAAGCAGCAACAGCCTCCGTGTGAAGAGCGTCCAGCATCGCCTCCAAAGTCGCCTGGCAGCTTGAAGCAGAAGCACCGTCAGCATAGCAAAAAGAACAAGACCAGCAAGGCTTGTCCTCCTGGCACTGGAACTAACTCTCCCAATCTCCACGCCCCGGGCCTTCGTAGACTGAGCCTGAACCACCTGACTGACCAAGACGCGCATGAGGTCTTTGACAGGGGCGTCCACTTGAAAACACTGCGCAGCGGCGGATTCTTTGGCCTCGACGAAGCGCTCTTTGACTTCCCGAGTCACATCGTATCAGCGATCTCGCACGGCGCACTGCAACGCAGCGACATTGGCCTGACCACGAGGACCTGCATGCACGTTCTCCGATTGCCCTTCGCCATCTTCCAGCAGATCCGAGCCATTGTCGCCTCACGAACTCCCCATTCAGTACCTAGACATTCGCTTCATCACCACCACAGCTCCTCGCTCTTCTTCCCGTACGCCTTCAGCCAAGAGCGTGTCGATTTTCTCAGGCAGACGTTCGTCTTCCAAAGCATGCGCGAGTCGACGCTCCAATTCCTCGCAAGCCACATGCGCTGTCTCCGCATCCCACGACACGAGTACTTGTTCACGCCTGGACAGCAGGTGGGCGGCGTGTTCCTCGTCAAAAGCGGCCAGCTCAAGGTCTCCAAGCCCTACCACGTGCGCAGCGTCAGCACCAGCAGCTCTCGAGACGAAGACGTCGAGCTACGAGACGATCTTGGCCATGGCTACAGTCACCAGCTGGAGCCACGCAGCAATCGATCGAAGGTCACAGTCGAGACGCGCAACGTGGAGCTCGAGATCCTGCAGGCGCATGACGCTATTGGGCTCCTCGAAGTCTGCCTCATGCGCCAGCAGTTCGCGAGCCACTGCATCGCCATGAGCGACAACGTTGAGCTCGTCGCGCTCTCTTCCTTTGCGCTCTTCGCCGCGCTCGCCTGCGAGCCAAGCGCCTCGGGTCACGTGGTTGAGAACCTCACACGCCACCACGCATGGCACAAGGTGCGCGAGTACGCGGCGCTCAATCACCACAGCAGCGAGAAAGAAGCCAAGCTGTCTCTGGCGGTGCAGCAGCGCGGGCCGATCCAGTGCTCGCGCTGCGGCTGGGCAGGCCACGTCTCGACGTCCTCAATCTGCGTGCGCGCCGAGTCGCCCAAGGCCATGCTCACGCGTCACGCCAGCACGATCACAAGCAGCACTGGTGGTGCTGGTACGCATAAGGTTGTTACTGCTGGTACTGCGAGCCCCGTGGTGCAGTTGCCGCTGGCGACGCGCAGCTCCAGGACGCAGCAGCGGCTCTCGTCGCTCATCATGACCGCAAAGCTTGCCTCAGAGGATGGAGAGCTGGTCTTGAAGACCGGGGACACCATCACCACGACGAGGTCAAGTCTGAAAGCTGAGCCGCCTGCTACTGATGACTCACTCACGCCTGCGTCACCGCCACAGTCCGTCAGCAAAGCGCCACCGAAGTCACCACACACTCACTCGAATGCGATCGTGCACGCTGACTCGCAGCTCAAGGCGTCCTTGCTCCGGGGTTTGCTGCCGTTCTTGTGCATGAAGCAGACGGGCGATGACGACGGCTTCACGTCGACTGGCTGCGAAGACGATACGAAAAGCAATAGGACCGAGCTAGAGCGCGCGCTCAAGCGACTCGACGATGCACTGGTGGACGAAGCCAAGCAACCCAACGATGTCACTTCACTGGTACGGCCGCATACGGAAGGAGGCGGCACGAGACGGAGAGCTGGAAGGGAAGGCGGCGCTGGCGGCGATCGAGGGAGTAATCTGAATGCAGCAGCAGTCCAGGCGGTTGGTCGCATGAGTACCGTAGCAGCTGCGACCATGGAGGAGATGAACGCCCTGAAGGAGTGGCCGTCGTCACTCTCATCACCTCGAAGTCCACGATCTAGCAACCATTCGCACCGGAGCTCTTCGCTGAAGAAGCCTGATCCTCACAGCAACCAACGAGCACAACGTCGCAATGCAGCAAACCTGTTGGCAACAGATGAGAGTAGACAAATGGAGCTTTGTGCGGAAGTGCGTGGATGTCAAAGCGTTCATTTTCGTAGCGCAAGCCGCACAATGAGAGACGGTTAACCACTCACTACACCAGAGCCAAATTCATACCTTTGTCACCTGCGGCGTCGCTTCTGGCTGCCGATGCTGCTCCTAGCTCGCTTCTTCTTTGACGCTGAGGTCTTCACCGTCGTTGCTGTTGTCTCAGCTGCAGTCTCGCCGTCACCATTTTCCTTGGAGTCTGACGCTTTCTTCTTGGGCCGCGAGTTAGATTTTGCCTTAGCGGGCACCTTGAGCGGCTCAAAGATGCTTTGACCCAAACCAAAGTGCTTCTCCTCGTTGTACGAGTGGCCCTGGAACGCGTGGTGGTGCTTCTTGTGGTGGTGCGCGATCGGGATCGACGGGATGTACACGAGCTCGTCCTTCACTTGCGGCTCGAGGCGGATCTGCAGGTGCGCCATGGGCTGCTTCTGCGCACTGCTGGGGCCGAGCCTGGGCTCCTCGATCGTGAAAATGTCGATCACCTCTTCTTCCTGTTCGCTTGGCTCGCGCTTTGCCTTCGCGATGACCTCTAACTCGGCGTCCATCGCAGCGACGTGCAGCTCGTTGTCTGTTATTAGGCGATAGCCTGCGGGGTACATCGGTCCGGACCAGGTCGTCTTGAACTCTTCCTCGAGCACAAAGAGTGCACCGGTGGTCGAGACGGCGAGGATACTGTCCCGTCTGGTGTCCCACGCGAGCGAGTTCACGCCGTCCTTCACACCGGGGTTGTGCTGCACACGGCCCGTTGCGCGGTTCCACGTGTAGAGCCCGTTCTCGCCCACGTGGCGGTGGCGCACGACCGGCATGCCCACGACGAAGCTCTCGTCGTCACTGAAGCAGCAGAGCGCCCACGGCGCACGCACGGCGCCGGTCGCATACGCCCGCGTCTCAGAGAGTGAGCGTAACTTGAGCTGCTGCTGCTCACTAGTATTACCGCTAGTTTCAACAGTGTCGTCAGGCTTGCGGATCGCAAACTCGTGGATGCCTTTGGAGCTCGTGAGCAGCAGCGCCGTCTCGCGGTAGTCGATGGCCAAGTCGATGAACTGGATGAGCACGGGGAGCGTGACGCTGTCTAGGCATGCAAGTGTCGCGGTGTTGAAGATTGCGAGCGTGGACTTGGACGTCGCGCAGTAGATCCACGCGCCCGTGGTGCCGAACTTGGCCGAGACGATAAGTGACGGGTGTCTGCTGTTCGCCGGCACGGTCGTGTTGATCGTCGGGTTCGCGAGCGGCACGTCCAGGCGGGTCGACGTACACGTGCGTACGTTCAGCAGCACCGGCAGCGAGTTGTAGTAGCTCACGAGCACGAAGTCCGGGTCCCCCGGGTGCGCGCTCACGCAGTTGATCGCGGCGTCGAAGCTGTGCAATACAAACAGTGTTCATCATGTTATAGAACACAGCAATACAAGTATGGAGAACAGCAATGACAGGGTTACGGCACCTGAACGTGGCAAAGATGCTCGCCGCCTCGACGTCCCAGACACACAGCCGTCCGCGACGGTTGCTTTTCTCCTCACAGCCGGCAAAGAGCCACCTCGTATTGCACGACCACGCGCAGTACGTCACCACTTTCAGCGACGTCTTGACGACGCGCAGGTCGTCGAGGCTCAGGCCGTTTGAGTGCTGCTTGATGGCGCTAGAGGCATCGCTCTCGAGCGACTGGGCGGAGCCAGAAGCAACCGCAGACGAGGAACTTGTCGGTACGGAACGTCGAGTCGATCGCTTCTTCTTCTGGGCTGCTGCTGATGACGAAGCTTCGTCGTTCTCTTGTTCCTCGTCTTCTTCCATGTCGTCCATGTCTTCATCCTCGTCGTCTTCCTCGTCGTCCTGCTCTTCCTCCGTGTTCGCGTCGCCTTCTTCCACGGACGCGACGTCCTCTTCCTCGTCTTCTTCTTCGTCGTCGTCCATGTCGTCGTCCGCCTCGACAGACCCGTCGTCGTTCGTCGCAGAGTCGTCTTCTTTCTCCTCGTCTTCAGGGGTCACGTCACCAGATCCGCGCAAAGCAGCATCTCCGTCCACTGAGCCACTCTCTTTCGCCTCTTGCTCTTGCTTGTCCGCTGCTTCGTAACCTGTAGCAACGACATCTTTGCCGGCCTCCATGGCTGTTAGTTCAGCAGCTTCGGGCACGTCGGGCAAAGCGATAAGCGTCGGGTCGAGCTCGCGCGTGATCACACGGATCGAGACGTTGTCCCAGATGCTGATGCGGCCCTCGCGCTCGCCGACTGCAAACACGGTCTTCTGTCGGTTCATTGCGAGGCAGAACGTCTGCTGCGAGTCCTCGAGGCAGCTCCACTGGGACTTGGGCAGCGACAGCAGGTGGCGCTGGATATAGTCTTCCTCCTCCTCTTCCTCTTCGTCCTCTTCTTCATGACTTTCCTGCGCTAATGCAGCATCAGTATCAGCAGCCACTGCAACGCTATCAACAGCGACAGCGCTGTCCGCTTGCTCACTGCCAATCTGCTCGCTCTCTAGTGTCACCGCCGACGACGATGTACCGACATCAGGAGCTGTACCAGGAGCTACAGATGTACTTGAAACAGCAGCTGAAGCCGCAACTGTGGCTACTAGCAGCGCTTCTCTCTTGAGCCGCTGCTGCGCCGCCACGCGCTTCTCGCGCTCGCGCTCCTCTTCGTCGCGCACGACCCGCCGCAGCGCTGCATTCCACATATTGCAATTTGAGTTCAAAACTCGCCAACCGCGCGCACAAAGCTTACGTTAAGTACATGAAAGTGCGCACAAGGTCGCCCAAAATATTCGCACTTACCTTAAGTACAAATTTGTTTAACTTGCGTTTAGTATGGTATTGAAGGTTTGCGCGAATGTGCGCTCCTTCACTATACTGAACGCAAGTCAGACAAATTTTTCGCACTTATGGTCACTAAGTTGTCAGCGGGTCAGCCTATCTGACCTCCTGCATACCTATATATGCTCTATAACATATAAAATTGATGCATATGTTACACAACACGCTACTCAACTCGTTTGAGACAGAGCTAAAAACGGTGACAATCTCTATTAAGCGATTATAAATTTTAGTATAGTACGCAAAACCACTCCTTTTAATAGACCAAAAAATCCTAACTCGGACACTCACTCACTGTCCACACAATTCCGTTAGTGAGCCGCTCATGAGGTTGGTCGTCATAATGTTGCACTTCACACAAGAGGTAGCGCTTCGCTTACAACCTGGGCTTGGCGCCGAGGCTCCACTCAATGAAGGCAAACAGCTCAGCGTTCTCCTCAATGGTCTTGGCCAGCGGTGTGCCCGCGCTATGGCCCGACTTGGTGTCAATACGGAGCGGCAGCGGAGTCCTTTGTGGCGCCCAAGAGCCCAGCTGGTGCTGCAGCTCGGCGATGAGCTTGTGCGAGTGCAGCGACATGACGAGGTCATCGTGGTCACCAGTCAAGAGGAGCACCCACGGGAAGCCGCTGCCTTTACTGACCAGGCTCTGGATCACTTGGCTCTCAGCCATTGTCACGTTGTGCATGGCGAGTACTGGATGAGGTTGTAAAAATGCACAGCGACGTCCGGGTCCGCTTACCAGATGTGGCCGACGGCAAGCTTCTGGAAGCACAGCATGTCCATCACTCCGACGCGCCAATCACACACTTATAGAGGTCGAGCCGCTGGTTGCTGGCCACCGCAGACAGGAACCGCCGTACGAGCCGCCGTAGATCGCGATCTTGAACGGGTTCGTGTACCCATCGCGATGAGCAACTCGGTCACGGCGTGGAAGTCTTCAAGACGTTCTGCTTCTTCAAGAGCATGTCTTGCTGGTGCCATTCGTCGCCGTACTCAATTTAAACCCAGGGTTTATATATTTACCATAAGAAATACCCAAAATCGAACACTTGATGGTACCCAAATCCAACTGTTTTGGGTACGTTCGAGATGCTTGCCTCATAATTCAAACAGCACATACAGCACACCATAAATGGATAGGGATCCTAATCTAATCTAACGGCTCGCCAAGCGCATTTCCGACGCGAGTGGAAAAACATACAGATTTGTCTTCTTCGTACTGAGAGCGAGATGTTTTGAGAAGCTTGTTTATTTTGAGCACTCTACAGTTACTACCAATCAAAGGTGCATATTTAAATGAAAATCAAACCATATCAGCCAATAAGCATCATATGGATGCTTATTGGCTGATATTCTGTGCAAACAGCAATTCGCCGGTGTTCCGAAAAGTAAACATTTAATCGAATTTTTTTTATCAAGTACAAAATATTTTGTACATGAAAAAAAGAAAAGGATTCACTCATTCACACTGTGAAAAATCCTAACGAGTTATTTTTTAATCACGTCAAAGTCATACCTAAATCACAATGATTTATCATGATTTTGTTTGTACTTGTTGGCAAAAACAAACACTTTTTATCACTTATGGTCCAGGATCGCTTCAATTGCGGTTGTATGTACGCAACTAAGTCTTGCGACAAAACAAGTTGACACTGCTTGCGACTTATTGTGACACAAATACTTTAAGTCTGTCTCGTTTTGAGCTGTGGTTTTGGTTGGCTTGACATAAAGGTCAATTGTAACAGATTTAAGCGCACATAAATATCCACATGAAATTAATTGGCCAAAATATGAATTTGTGTGGACCACACAATAGCCTGTGGTTGGAAGCGAGCAACGCTTCACGCTTCACGCTTCACGCTTCACGCAATATTGGACCTGCCACCGAACAAGCAGCTCGCACTCAATTGACCATGGCATCGCCTTCCAGTCCTTTCGTCCTCTCCAAGGTGCGTGTCTACATACGTATCGCCATGCTACTGTTGTTATGCTAGTGGCTCTGTATAGGACGGCATCTGCAGCATGCAGCAGTGCGTTTCGCCAGTCTACACACGAAGAGCTACGCTCAGCACTGGCGCACACATTTGAATCACATGTGTACTCACTACGCTATTATTCTGTGCGTATGTGTGTGTAGGTGCGCCACAATGTGAGCCTGTCGCCGTGCCACATCGCCGAGCCGCGTGTGGGCATCGAGCAGGAGATGACGGGCCTGCTCATGCGCTACTCGGAGCACCTGCGCGGCGTGATCCTGTCGTTCAGCAACGTGCGCCTCGACAAGCCCTTTGGTCACATCGTGAACGAGATGCCGTACATCCACTGCAAGGTGCTCGCGGACGCGCTGGTCTTCCAGCCGCGCGAGGGCATGGTGCTTAAGGGATCGGTCAACAAGATCGGCAGCAACCACATCGGTATGCTCTTCGCCGGTGTCTTCAACGGCTCCGTGGCCGCCTCGGAGCTGCCCAAGGGCTACGTGCACAACTACGCACAGGACGCATGGCTGGACGCGTACGGCAACCGTATCGCTGTGAACGACACCGTCGAGGTCCAAGTGCTCCGGTGCGTTTCATTGCATCACTAGTAACTTCTACCGTTTAGCGAACAGCATCTCATTTCCACTCATTCCTGTTTCTCTCTTGCGCGATTACCAGTGTCCACGTGGCTGGTGGCATGATCGCCATTGAAGCCTCGATGCGCGGCGTCAAGAGCACCACGAAGGCGTCGTCCTCATCCAAGCCAAAGCAGGTCGAAGCCGCCAGCACGCCGACCAAGGCCAAGAAGGCGTCCAAGAAGACCAAGTCGCCATCTGCCAAGAGCGAAGAGCCAACCATTTCCAGTAGTAAGCCATCGAAGAAACGCAAGGCCGAAGTGGAGCCGCAGCAGACACCAGTCGTAGAGGGGAAGAAGGCCAAGAAGAAGAAGTCCAAGAAGGACTAGAGCGAGCAAGTGGCTCCATGTTCCGGACCAATAGACCATCGCCACCGGTATGACTGTAGAGCTCTTTGGTAGATGCCGCTTCATCCCCAGGAGACAAGCAGCCCGGCCAAGAGCAAGAAATATACATCTTAAATATTCATTTCCTTGTATCCCCGCCGCTGTTGGCTTGAAGCTCGTCGTTCCTGAATGGCTGGAGGTTCATCTGTATTCCTAGATGCCTGCAGCTTCACGTCAAGGTGACCAAGTTCGCGAGCGCCGCTGGGACCGGTCGCAGTGGGAGCTTCGGGTCGCGCACGCTCCAGTTGGGCGACTGCTGCGCCTTGTGCCACTTGAAGTCGTTCACGCGCGCCCAGAGGCCGCTGTCCTTGTGCAGGCCGATCTTCTCGAGCTGCTCACTCAATCCGTCGTACTGCAGGCGGTAGGGCGCAAATTTGAGCTGGTGGCAGTCCTCGATGATCGGGTGGCTCGCGATCCGCAGGTGAAACGTCGTGGCCGTGCTCAGGTGCACGCGCAGCTGGCGGCACGCGACGAAGAACTCGCACGCGTCGCAGTTCTCGAGCCAAACGCTGCCCCACACGGGGCCAGTCATGATTACGCAGCCCTGCAGGTCGTCGCCGCGGATCGCCGACGTGTCCACGCACACGAAGATCACGCAGTTCTTTAGGTGCGAGAAGTTGAGATCGCGCCGCTTCGCCGGGTCGTCGGCAAAGCTACTCTGGTCAATGATGATCACCTCGTTCTGCTTGTTCGCGTGCACGAGCTCGTCCATGTTGAAGATCTGCTGCTGGTTGCTCTTCTCGTGTGCAGCCTGTGAGACTGTGTGCTCCTTCTCGGGTTTGTTGTCGCTATGACTGCTGTCGTTGTTGTCGTTAGTGTTGGCGGCGGCCGCTTTCTTTGCGCGAGAGCGGAATGTAAACTTCTTGCGCGGCGCAAAGGTCGTGCGCGTCGTCTCGACGTTCTCCAGCAGTTTGGCCACGATGATCTGCGTCTGGCGGATGTCGTAGGGCGACAGGTACATGGAGGCTGCCGAGGCTGCGTCGTCGCGCATCTCGCCGATACGAAGCACGAGGTCGTCGAGCTTGATCTCCTTCGACGGGTCGCACGGCGTCGGCTGCTTCTTCTGCTCCACGAACGCGTTCAGCTGCTTGCGGAGCTCGTCCTCTTGTGAAGTGAACCGTTGCCAGAAGCTCTGCACGAGGTCGTCGCCGCTCTGCTCGTGGTCCATCGCGCGTTGCATCTTGCCGAGCTGCTTCTTGTCGTCGAGCGCCTTGCGGCGCTCCTCCATCGCGTGCTCAATGCTCTCGGCGTGGGTCGCGAGGATCGGGAACTCGCCCTGAGTGTTCAGCTTCTCGCGGCGCACGAACGCACCATGCAGCGGCGCGCACGTGAAGTAGCGCACGCCGTTGACCGAACCGTCGTTCTTGCCTAGCGGTTTGTCGAGTTTCACGCCGAACCACTCGCTCTCCGGCAGCCCACGCACGCCGCCGATGTACGCCACCTCGCCGTAGCGCTTGATGCTCGCGCGCAGGCTGCTGCCGCTGGTAGAGGACGAGAGCAGCTCGCAGCGCATGCCTAGGGCCACGTCGCCGCTCGAGGGCGCCGAGGGTTCCGTCGCCATCTCCATGGCCATTGCTGCTCGTGATGCTGCTGTTGCGAAGAGGTCAAGTTGGTCGGGAAAGCCGACTGTTCCAGAATGGGGGAGTGTGATTGGACGTAGAGGGATTATTAAACTGGATTTTATCCACTTAAGAAGGGTTCTTAATGTTTTTATTTTATCCAATAGAAAAAAGAGTACCCATGCGACTTTCCGCAAAGTATCATCCTTGTCAAGAAGCTCTGCTCACCGGTAACTTGTTGGAGCGCTCCTTCTTGCGGCTCCTTCTCGTAGATAGAGTGACGTGGCACCGACAAGAGAGCAGGTGCTGGTGAAACAATGGCACGTACAATCTGCTGATCGCACAGCACAAATTGTGTTCGCCGCAAGTTGCGGACCGCAACACGATGCTGACAAAGAACCGCGCCAACACAACTTGCTTTCAGATGTAACTGCGTCTGGGTTCACGCCCATACTCAAAGCCATTATTGCTGCGCTTGCTTGCCGTGACAGTTACCACGCGTGCTTTCAAGACCCTAGGCCGCCTGAATCGATTTGCAGCCCGCAGCGGAGAGAAAGCATACATGCATAGATTGTATATATGTCAATAACAAAGAAAGAGTTAGAGATAAGATTGTCCGTCCATTCGTCCAGGGCGGTGCGCATTTGTTTCCACAACCGAACACTGGCATGTCAAGACGATATAATCTAAATCAACGCTATTGACACCAACTCATACTGACCACTGACTCATAAACAAACCAGACTTGATATTCAATCTCATTCAATAAAAACTACTGCACTTGCTTCTTTAATAAACGTGGTACCGCTCGCGCTTCTCGAACTCTCGCTTCTGGTTCTCCAGCGCTGGTTGCTTGTTGTACTCGCTTAGGCGCAACCTTTGCAGGCAACGTGTTATAGCCCTTCAAAGTGCTCCAACAACGTCAGTATAAACCGTGTAGCGTTCATATCCATCGCTGTCTTGGTGATGTTAGTGTCGGGATCGCAGAAGACGAACACCGCGCAAACGCTCCGCTTGTTGTTGCTGGACCAGTTCACAGACCCGTCCCGATCATTTTTTGGTCGAAGACAGCTGTCTTATCGTGCAGCATGTACCTGTTCGATGGTACGCCCGGAGCGGATTCCTTTGGTTTGACGTACACCAAGATCTTAGCCCGGGATCACCTCCAGGAGATGGCACCCGAGAGCAGTTCGCTGCTGAAAGTCCGCGAACATGCTGAAAGCCCATGAATATGCGGACTTCCACCTTGAGCTGATGCTCACCCACTGGAGCCTGCGTGACAATATAGTGAGTTAAACTTACATCTCAACATCAATGGACTTACCTTCGCCACGGATGAGGCCTAAGAGTCGCAGGAGATGTTCTTAAGGGCTTCTGGCTGTCGGAAATATCAAACCTCGGACTTGAGCTTTGGCACATTGTGCACCAGCATTTGAAGCCACACCACAATGCGCTCTTCATCTGTGGCCGTTCGGCAGTAGCCGGGCGCAGCTCTACGAAAAGACTCTCGCTCAGCTGCTGTTCGGAAGGCCGCCTCAGGTACGTCAGCGGTCACAACCGCTTCTTTGACGGGACAGTGTGTCAAAGTGATAGAAGAACGCATTTGCATACTTCTTGTCATCCCCACGCACCTTTGGCCGAGCGACAGAAATGTCGGACTTCGCGCATTTGCGCGGTCGAATGGTCTCGGCACACTACTTTTTCTGCTGCACGGACGCGGCGACCTCCGCGTATCACCGAGCGACCTTGATACGCCAGACCTTCTGCTGCGCCACCTTGGTAAACTGTGTGCACCTCTGAGCGACCTCGGCGTGTAGCACCTGCTGCTGGTGCTACAGTAAAAATCCAAGAGTAGGTGACCTGGTTGCCTGAGTCGATGTTTTGAATGGCAAATATGGCGATGTGACGACTGCTTGCGACGAACTCAATTATGAAGGAGCCTTTCTTGATCGTCCAAGCGCAAACATGTCGAAGTCTTCCCCATACGCTTTCTTCTTTACTTCTGGACTGAGCGTTTGCTGGATGGATTTGTTCTTACACGCCTCAATGTCGACATCGCAGATCGTTTTCCACTGACCCTTGCTGACCGAAATCGCGTTGGTGTTGGTACAGAGTTTCACAAAACCGCCGATTGTCTTCTGGACGTTCTTCTTAAGCCACGCATACGCATTTTGTTTGCCTTTGAACGACTCCCCTCTAATTTGTGAAAACTCGTTCTCTTTATTGTATTGCAGGATGGCTGCGTGTGTGACTCCTCCGTGACGAAGCTGCTGAAGCAACCTTACATACTTGGACACACGCTGCTTGTAGATCGCGTTAGCTGGGACACGAGCTGAGTCTTGCGCAACTTATGCGTTTGTAGTTGCGACCCAGCCGCGCACGCTGCTCTCATTAAGTTCGCGCGCATCTGCAAATGCAACGTACGTGAGACTACTGTCCTGTGCCCTAGCAGTACTTCGCTCCTGGGCTACTTCATTGCGGAGGAAGATGGAATGGTTGAGTGTCTGCTTCTTCTTCGGCATCTTTGCAAATATCGTGGAACACACAACACCAAGACGTGGCCTTGTTTGTAGCCAATCAAATTGTATTTAAGTGACCTTTAGCTTATTGGTTAATACTATACAAAAACGTGTTGCTTTTGATGTAACCGCGGTTCTTGTTTTCATGTTGGCAGGAAATCTCCAAGCGTGCACTTGCCATGTGGTTGACCATATTTGAGTCGAATTTGCTTCACGGCTTCTCATTGGCTGAAATGAAGTGGGTGAACTTTTTGAATTGCGACAAGTTGAAGACAGTAGTCCCTTTCAAAATAAATGCTTATGATATTATCCAATAGAAGACTTGAATATATCTAAAATCAGCCAATGAAGATAGGCTGGTTCTGGCTGTATTTATTCTCGCAGGGAAAAGCCGTTTCAGTTCAGTTTATTTTATTTCAGCCAATCATATATTATAAAAAAACATATTTCGTCCAATGGGATGGCTGTTGAATCAGGAAAGCAACTGTCTTCGCTTCCCCTCTTTTGTTCTCTCTTGCAAGCAAACAAGCAACAACACGAGCAGATCCAGATTTGCGCCGCAAGCAACAAGCAACAAGCCACGCAAGCCGCAGCACAAGCTCCAACACAACAAGCAAGCAAGATGTACGGCGGCGGCGGACAACCACCTTACGGATACCCGAACCAGCAACCGGGCTACCCACCCCAGGGCCAGCCGGGCTACCCACCGCAGCAGGGCTACCCACCCCAGGGCCAGCCGGGCTACCCGCCACAGCAGGGCTACCCACCGCAGGGCCAGCCAGGCTACCCGCCGCAGCAGGGCTACCCACCGCAACCAGGCTACCCGCCACAGCAGGGCTACCCAGCGCAGCCTGGTTACCCCGCGCAACCGCATGGCTACCCACACGGCCACCACCACGGCCAGCCAGGGTACCCGATGCAGCCGGGCTACGTGGCGCAGCCTGGCGTGATCTACGGCGGCAAGATGAAGCACGGCAAGTTCAAGCACGGCAAGCACAAGAAGTTCAAGGGCCACAAGATGAAATTCAAGGGCATGAAGAAGATGAAGAAGTTTTTCAAGTAAGCGACGACGGCGCGTGTGTTGCGAATGAGGGCGAGGGAGAGAGAGAGACGAGCGCACAAGTGTGTACAAATGGGTGCGATGCTGGCTGCTCATCGTCTGTGAAGGTGTCGCATGCAGGTATTGTTTGTTCGTTTAAATCGTCCGCTGCGCGCTCGCTCGTGATTTCTTTTTGTTAGCGTGCTTTGAAGTGCGTGACGCTGCACCGCACAGAGAGAGAGAGATAACCGAGTGAAATGTACGAATGAACTTGCGTGAATGTGAACTGTGTAGCTGTTGGCACCACCAGCAGCAGGTTGTGATACCACAGTACGGGTCGCCATTGTAAGCAAACAGCTCGCCGTGATGTGAAGAGAAGCCACATGCGGCAAGAGCTCATCTCCGCAGCAGGGGGTACGTTGTAACCTCAGCAGAATGTTACAATCCGATGGATTTTTTGTTTTGGTCTCCTGTGTTCGACCAAATTGCCCATCTCCAAGGTCAATATTCGCTCAAATTCCGCACGCTGATTGGCTCATCTTAACGATCCGTACGATATGAGATACACCATGTATAGAGACTGATTTGTTTGTATCAATTCGAAGATTGATAAATATTTATGAAGGTTAAAAGGAGGCTTTTTGAAAGCTAAAGGATAGTCATTTAGAAATACCCTTTTTAACCGATACAAGCATCTTTGAGAGGGTACTTAAAGATACATTTTTTTACCGCAACGTAACCCGGTGAGAGACACAATCACAAACACACACTCCCACTTCGTGACCTGCTCGCTTTCCTTTTGGTGTCACACTCCCAGATCGACTGCAAAGGACGCACAAGCAAGTCTCGTCGATTAATCGATCACAAGCGCAACGCAACACCACAAGATGCACAACCCGCCACCAGCAAACGCCGCGCCAGGCGCACCGCAAGGCTACCCCGCGCAGCAACCTGGACAACCTGCTGCATATCCACCACCGCAACAGCACGGTCAGCCAGGAGCGTACCCGCCACAGCAACCAGGCGCATACCCTCCTCCACAGCAGTACCCGCCACAACAGCAGCCTGGAACCTACCCGCCACAACAGCAGCCTGGAACCTACCCGCCGCAGCAGCAGCATGGAGCCTACCCGCCGCAGCAATACCCACCTCAGCAACACGCGTACCCTCCTCCACATCAACCAGGCTACCCGCCACCACCGCACGCGTACCCTCCACAGCAACATGCATACCCGCCAGCTCCGCACGGACACGCGCACGGCCACCCTCCTCCCCCGCACTACCCAGCGCCAGTGCAACCTGGATACGCATACCCAGCGCCGCATGCGTACCCCGCGCCGCACGCACACGTGGCCTACGCGCAGCCTGTATACGTGGCCCAGCCGGGCGTAGTCGGGTACCACGGCAAGATGAAACACGGCAAGATGAAGTTCAAGCACCCCAAGTTCAAGCACGGCAAGCACATGCACTACGGTCACCACCAGCCGATGTACGGCTACGGCCACCACGGCCACGGCCATCACCGCCACCACAAGCACAAGCGCTTCGGCTTCTTCAAGTAGACTTTTGATGCCCATTTCCGTAATTTTGCTCACAACTCCATTTTCGTGATTCTTCAAAAATGTAATTTTCATTTTGTTTTCATTGTTTGTGATTTTCATTGTTCAAACCAAGAATGTCATAATTCGCCAAACGATCTTGTGATTTTTATGATTTTATAACTTGAAAACTCGCAATCAGTGAAACATGAATCGTGAAAACTGAGGAAATACAAACTTGGAGACCTCATGCTCAGAGCAACTGGTACTCCTGGGACGGCTTGGGCTTCGTGCCCGCGATGATCCACCACTGGAGCTGCTCGTTCGAGTCGTCCGCGAGCTTGAGCGGCTCCCAATTGCGGCCAAAGTGGGTGCTCGAGTCCCCAAACGACGCGACAACGTCCAGATCCCAGCGAATAATCGTCAGGACGCCGTCCGTCGGACTGTCCTCGCCGTACTTGAGGCCGCGGACGCCAAACTGGTCGCTCTCGCGCGTGGCTTTGCCGCACATGTCGGCCCAGAACTGACTGCCCGGCGGTGAGAGCGCATTCACGGTCTCGAGCATCTTGACAATGCTGCTGCGGTCCAAGTAGTACAGTAGCCCCTCGAGGCACCAGAAGGTCGGCTGGTTCGGGTTGAAGCCGCGAGCGAGGAGGTCCGTTTGCCACATATCGTTCGCCAGGTCGGCTACGATGTAGTCAACCTTCTCAGCGATGGGCTTGGCTCCCATTCCCTGCAGTGTGCGCTTCTTTTGGTCCAGATACTCCTGGGACTGGTCGATCTCCAGCACGTGGCAGTTTTTGAGCGACTCGAGACGATAAGCGCGCGTGTCCATGCCTGAGGCCAGGATCACAACCTGCGTGATGTTCTTGTTTCGCTTCTCGAGCGCCTCGTCCAGGTACCGCGTGCGGATCGCCAGCATGTTCATCGCACCATCGTGGGACGGTCCCCACTTGGACACTATCGACAGCAGTTGCGCACCGACGTCACCAGCGAGCTGTTCGGCGAACGGGTCGTTGATGATGCGGTCAGGCCGCGCGCTCTCGGCGGCGCGCAAGTACGCGGTCGCGAGCCCCGTTAGCTGCACGAAGGTCTTCTCGTCCATCGAGTCGTCGTCGTCGGTAGGTTGCTGCTGCGGTTGTTTTTGTTCTGGAGCTACTCGTGACAGCAGACAAAGATACAAATCAGTACGCTGGGCATCCACATAAACGGCGTCAAGTCGCAACAGCGAGAGTTAATGAAGGTCACGTACTGTTTTCACGGGCCTTGGCGCTCTCGCGCTCGCTCTTTTCGAAGGGCGACTTGTGCGACGACGCGTGGGGCTCCGAGGATCCGCTGGTCGTCGTTGGGGCGCGGGTCTCCATCGTGAGGAAGCGAGTAGAAGAGGAAGAAACGTAGGTTGCTGGTGTGCTTTCGACGGTGAATGTTCACAACTGACTGAAAGAAAGAAGTGAGATCGAGTGATAGACCACACTTATCCGGATAGCCACTTCGAGCCAACTGCCACATCAGAAGCCATCCACGGACGAACAGACACGGGTCCCACGTCTTGCGACACCAGCCACACCCGCCACACTGGCGCTTGGGTTTATCTGAGGAGACGCCGCTTACATTGTATCTTCAATACAGAGCGCTGCGGTGCTTGGAGTTGGTCTCTTGCGTGGCGAACTCGAGGAATTGTGCCTACTTGTGCCTATGCCGTGCTTAACGTCACATAGCTTGTGCGACAGACAACGTGGGCACCATCCATTGCGGTACTAATTGCAATTACACCGGCGGCTCATGTTGGACAGATACAAACGGACGCGCGTGGTTGCATGTTGTGCGAGTTGTTGTGTTTGCTTATTTGCTGCTGCTCAACGAACTGCTGCCGTCCGTATGGTACAGATGCGACCATGCAGCTTGCACAAGCTCACACCAATTGGATGGGCTCGCATTCCCATTCTTTACTGGTACAGCATCTTGGTCATCGAAGCCATCATCGCCATGCTGCTTGGTGTGTCCGCATGTGCCGGACTGAAATCGGTTCCGCTCGCCGAAGCGCGTGCTTGCGCGGCTGAGCTTGCAGCCTACTATGTTGGTACCGCAACAGAAGGCTCTTCCTGGTACCTACACAGCTGCATTGAGAGCATGGCAAGTTAGGCGGTGCTTGTTGAGTCGTACGCGCGATCTGCTGGGATCTGCTGACACACGTGAGAGCCGAGATTCGCGCGGCATCTGTCCACTCCCATGTAAAAGCGCGCTTCAACTTCAGAACTGATGATGACAAACCAGCTGGTGGATGTTGCACGAATGTACTCATCATTTTGTTCATTTCCACCAATCGACCAGATCTTTGAACCAATAGAACGATTTGATTGGCAGCTATTCTGGAGACGACGGTTATGTTCTTTCTGGATCGGAGCTCTTCGTTCACATCTGTGACGTGTGCAGACGTGGAACGACCAGGCGGACCCGTCTGGTCGGTTCTGCATCCACTCTGCTGCTGGCGGATGGACCACGCGTGGCCCTTCTGTGTGTCAACGTCGACGTCACCAACCGCGCTGCTTGGCACTCGCATCTGTTCTTCCCACTTCCTTCGCCAGCTTCGGTGCCGATCACTGCGATCACGCACGGCCAGCGCATCCACTCGTCCATCCGACAACCACCGCTACATGAAATTCCTGCAGCTCATAGCAATTCCTGCGCTGTAAGAACCCCAACCAGCAAGACGAGAAGAGAGAACGCAATGCAGGACCGACTCCACTTGTACCCAACTGTCGGCGCGCTGCTCGCGCTCTGGACGGTAGGTGTCGTCGTGCAAGTCGTCGTGAAGCTTGCCTGGCGGATCCTTCGATCCGACCGCGAGCGAGGCCAGGAGCGCAGCTTGACGAGGAAGAAGCGCTACGGTGACTCGGTTCCGACTGCATCCAACAAGCTCAGCGAGAAGGTGCAACAAGTGTCCTCGCTGCTGTCTCGACTACTGGCAACCACGACGACAACGACGAGTGCTGCTATCGAGTCGCAGCAGCCGAGCCCGCTCCAATCACTGCTGTGGCGACGGCTCTCCAAGCGATCGCTCGCGTTCACCGTGATCATCGCGATTGTACAGGTGACGGCCAGCACAATGCTGCTCTATGCGCGCACTGGCGCGCTTCTCGAGCAGCCGTACGAATGGTACTCGCTGTGCAACACGGGCGAGCGCAACTACAAGAAGAGCACGCCACTGTCTGTGCAGATCCTCTCGACATGTCGCTTCCGCAATGTGAGCAAGGCACCCGATGGCATGCTCACCATGGACGACATCGTGTCTCAACACGACCACCCTACGACCAGAACCATCGTGTACGTCGTGCCGTACAGCTCTGAGGGCGTCGTCGAGCTCTCGGAGAGCCAAGTGCAGTCTACAAAGGAGCTCAGCGTCTCGTTATCAAACAACCTGCGACCGACGGATCCAGCTCGCGTGTACCCGATTGGCTACGAGAAAGCGATGCCCGTGGACGGATTAACGCTCTTTCCGTACCTGTGGCACAGCATCCTGGGTCCGCACTTCGACGACCAGATCGAGGCTTTATCACCCTGGACTCGATCAGTGGAGGCTTTGGATCTCGAGTACCGCATCGTGCGCAACCAGGAAGAGCTGAAGGTCTTGCCGAGCGGTAGCAACGTGTTTGTGGTCGTCCAGTGGATGCCGAACGTCCTCCACCTTCTCGACTCGGGCGTACTCACCAAGGACGCGAACGTGGGCTTCATGGCACTCTCGAAGGAAGACTGCAACAACGTCAATGCACAAAAGTACATTGCCGAAAAGCAGCTCAAGTTTGGCCTCATGCCCTACGGCGACTGCTCGCTCGTCGACGGCAAGCGCTTTGCGGTTCTCCCACTCGGCCCGAGCTTCGAGCACGGGTTCCCAACGAATGCGCACAAGACGTTCATTCCACCGGTGGTGGCGCGCAAGTTCCTGCTCAACCTCATGGTGAGCTGGACAGTCGAGAAGCCGACACGCATCCAGGCCATGATGTCGGCCCTGAATGTCTGCGAGGGCTACGAGTGCGTCGTCGAGCATAACGACCTCATATTCAAGGTGCTGCAGCACGTGGACGAGTTCGTCGGCTCGAATCTGCGGTGGATGCTCTCGTCGGCGCCCAACTCGTACATTGAGAACCTCAAGCAGTCGATCTTCACGCTGTGTCCGCACGGGAAGAATCCAGAGCAGTACCGGATCTGGGAAGCGCTCGCGGCTGGCTCGATTCCGATCATTGAAGAGTTCCCACAGCAGTCGCTGCCGGGTACGTTCTACCATCCGTCGTACCCGTCGAGTTGGAAGTGCGTCCCAGAAGACATTCACGGTGTGCTGCGCGACCTGAAGGCGCCCGTGCTCTTTGTCAGCGACTGGCGGCGCGACTTGCCGCGCATTATTGACTCGTATTTATCCCACGAGGGCGGCATGCAGGAGCTGCAGGCTTTGCAGCAGCGAGCGAAGGCGTGGTACTTGCAACTAGGCAACCACCTCCAAGCTGATGTGCTCCGGAAGTCGCTGCTGCACTTCAAGGCAGCGCCGTAGGCTACAGTGTCTCTTCTGAACCTATGACAACATAACTTAGTATTAATTAACTTTGCTGACCAAGCTTGCGATGCATGAGCTCCATTAGCGAGCGATTCTCATGGCCACGAGAACGTGTGAGCCACACGTTTGAGCGAGGCTCCGAAAGTGAAGCCATTGTGTCTTAAAACCGGTTCGGCTTGGATCGGCTTGAATGATTATCCTGGTGCAGAACAACTTCAGCTCGGCTCGGCTTGTGGGATAAATCGTACTTTAATGGGATTCATTCCGACCCGGATTCGTACTTAGTCGGACAGACCGTTTGTGTGGATTGCTGCGAGTCAACGTTGTTGTTGGGACCCGATAGAAACGCAGAGCCCGTCCATTCGACACCAGCAGCTCCCCTCGTTACGCTCCCCGTTGTCGCCATGGTGCTCCGCTCCGCCGCCATCCGCGCCCAGCGCTCCCTGCTCGCGTCCCAGCGCAGCGTCGCCGCTGTGCGCTTCGCCTCCACCGACGCCGCCGCCGCTGCCAGCGCGCAGTCCGACGTGGCCCACTACGACGTGCTCGTGGTCGGCGGCGGCATCGTTGGCTCTGCGCTTGCGTGCCAGCTGAAGTCCAACCCGGTATTCAAGGGCAAGCGTGTGGCCGTGATCGAGTCCGCCGATGCGCCTGCACCTGTGGGCGCCGTCGAGGAGAACTCGCCGGACCTTCGCGTGTTCACGATCACGCCGGCGTCGCAGAAGCTCTTTGAGAGCGCCAAGGTCTGGGGCAAGATCGACGCGAGCCAGAAGGCGGTGTTCAAGGACATGCAGGTGTGGGACGCCATGGGCGACGGCTTCATTCGCTTCGACGCCGCCAAGGCCGGCAAGCAGACACTGGGTCACGTCGTGGAGCACAAGGTGCTCGTGCGCGCGCTGCACGACCGCATGAACGAGCTCGCGGCGAGCACGTCGGATCCGGAGCCGCTCAAGCTCTACTGTCCGGCGCACCTGAAGCACTTCAAGCGCCCGAGTTCCGTGTCGGCGCTCTCGGAGATCGGTCTCGCGGACGGCACGCGCATCAAGGCGAACCTCGTGATCGCGGCCGACGGCGGCAACTCGATCGTGCGCACGCTCTCGGCCTTGGGCACGTGGGGCTGGGAGTACGACCAGCAGGCCGTGGTCGCGACCGTCAAGACGGACGTGCCCAACCACACTGCGTGGCAGCGTTTCTTCCCAACGGGCCCGATCGCGCTGCTGCCCATGCGCGACGGCTACAGCTCGATCGTGTGGTCCACCACGGCGGAGCAGGCCAAGGAGCTCAAGGAGCTCTCGCCCGAAGACTTTGTCACGCGTCTGAACGAGGCGCTCTCGGCGCCATCGAGCACTCCGGTGCCACCCGAGTTCCCAGGTCTCCCCGTGCTCACGGACCTCGTCAAGGGCGTGAGCCACGCGGTGAACACGGTCATGGCCGCCGCGGCGCTCACGGACCCGTTCGTGGCGCCACCTCGCCCAACGGAAGTCGTAGGCCAGCGCGTGTCATTCCCGCTCAAAATGAAGCACGCGACGTCGTACGTCAAGTCGGGCGTGGCGCTCATCGGCGACTCGGCGCACACGATCCATCCGCTCGCGGGCCAGGGCCTGAACCTCGGCTTGGCGGACGTGCAGGCGCTCAGCGACCTGCTCGCGGACGGCGTCAAGAGCGGTGAGAACCTCTCGAGCGAGTATTTCTTGGCGCAGTACGAGGACGACCGCAAGCGCGCGAACATCAGCATGGCGCTCGCCATGGACGGCTTCAAGCGTCTCTTCGGCCCGTCGCCAGACGCCGTGGGTGTCGCGCGCAACGTCGGCATGGGCACGCTCAACGCCGTCGAGCCGCTCAAGAACCAGATCATGCGCTACGCTATGGGCTTGTAAGCAAAGCAGCAGCAATAAGATACAGTACGCTCGGTATGACCTCAGTACCAAGCGCCAGTCCCAGTCAGCCAGAAGATATAAACAGAGAGAGATAAAACGCAATAGCCAGCACCACCACAAACCACATAATGTAGAAGCCTTCTAGTTTGTCGATGTGCTCACTTCACATTAGTAGTATTGGCCCATGCGCATTAGCGTTAGCTGTCGAGCATGTGCGCGTTGACCTGGAAGATCGGGATATCGCAGATGGGCGGCGTCGCAGCGTCCGCGTGCGCGTCCAGTGCGTCGAACGCCTCATTACTGCCGTTGTCGCTATTGCTGCTGTTGAGATAGACCGAGTGCGCGTCAAGCACGGTCGCGTATGAGCTGAGCGGCGGCGTGGAGAGCAGGTTGAGCGCCTTGTAGAGCACGATCGAGAAGATGTACGTCATCACGAGCATCGAGGGCATTGCGAGCGCCCAGTGCTTGGACGGCAGGTACGAGAAGCCGTACGCCTCGAGTGTCACGTCCGGCAGGTACGCCCACACGAGGAACAACACTAACACGCGCACACAGAAAGCGCGAGATTAGTCAGCACCACAACACCCGCACATCGAGCGAGAGAGCGCGCAAGGACACACACACGCACGCGTATGCAGAGGCGACGGTCACATGCACGGCTTACCGTAGAGCAGCGTGGACGCGAGCCAGCCGGCGAAGCCGAAGAACTCCATCTGCATGGCGTTGAGCCGCTGCAGCTCCTTGAACGAGAGCGCGGGCGGCGCGGAGCTCATCGCCGAGGACGCCGACATGGACGACATGGAGCGCGGACGCACGACCGTCGGCGGGAGTATCAGTGGCGGCGCTGCATGAGTATGCGACTCGGCGTTCTCTGCTGTGGCTGCTTGTGCGCCTTGTAGTGACCGGGAAAGTGGCGTCTTCCGAACCATGCTCGCTTTGATTTTCACTGAAAGTTCGCTTTTTGATGCAAAAAAAGATGACACCAAACGACAAGCGAAATGTGCCACATTTTCACAAAAGTGTGGGACTCGTACAGAGAGAGTGAACATGGGCAACTTGCTTTCCTCGCAGCAGCTAATCTGCTTTCATCATTTTATACCTAACTCCCTCGCACTGTACACAATCGCTGGCACTCACGACGAGTGGACTGCGTTTGCTTTGCTTCATGATAAATCCTTCTTCTCTTGAGCAACTTGGTGATGCCGACACTAGTTTCTTCCTTCTTGGACGACGACGAGGCATCGGACGGCTGATTAATTAACAATTCGATCGCAAAATTCAGGCGCGACATACTGTACGGTTGGTTGGCGGTTTGCTGTTTGCTTGGGACTATTGGGCAGGACTCAGGGAGGCTTCATTCGCATTCCCGAGACCGCTTGGCGCTTTTGAGTTTTCAGAACAGGCGCATCTTGGCGTCGCAGATAGCGGACGACACCGCGCTGCCTGTCGAGCTCGCGATCTTGCTGCTGCGCGTTGAGCACGAGACGATCATACACTCGGATGCCGCCGACACGTCCGTCGGCGAGGACGACATCTCCGAGAGCGCGAAGCTGATGGGCGACTCGAACGAGTCCTTCGCGTACGGGAGCTCGTTGTTCTCGTCCGAGTTGCCGTCGTCGTCGCCGAGGATGCAGTCCACCGAGTAGTCCGCTTGCAACTACATTCAGAAAACAAAAAACAAAACAAGACACAAATGTCAGAAATCATCCAAAAAGCACATTCGCTTTACACTTGCTGATGGCCCCCTCCGCCGTATTCGTCTCGCACTCTAGCAGCTCTATCTTCCCTTCATACATCGCTCTATCGTCCTCATATGCTACACAAACACATCCATCCACACACACGCAGTGCACGCACACACAGACTGTTCAACACACCTCCTCGTAGCAGTGAGTGTCGTACGCGTCCATCTCCTCCATCGCGAACCGCACCTCCGCGTCCACGAGCACGTTGCGCGAGCTGTAGTAGAAGCTCTCATCCTGGTTGTTACTATCACTGCAGCTGTCGTCGACCTGCATCATGCCGCAATCTTCATCTGCGCTATCCTGCTGCGCAAGAAAGAGCATGTCCTCGTCCTCATCTTCCTCGTCGCTCATCTCCATCACAGGCACCTCGCCGAGGCCCCACTGGTACATGAGGTCGTACTCGTTCGACTCCCACCGCTCGCGGTTGATGCGGATCGTCTCCTTCTCGACATGGCTGATGACCGAGATCGAGTGACCCGCGTTCTCGAGAATGTCTAACCGCTCGTCAGGCTCCAGGTAGCCGTGCTCCATGTACTCCTCTCGTCGCACACGACTGAATGATTCACAAACAGAAAGACATGAGTGAGAAAACGGCAAGCTAAATGCAACCACAGTATCCCAAAACTCACCACAGACACCGCTCGTTCTCGTACGAGTCCAGACGCTGCCGCGTACGGCGACGCAGGGTGCCAGACATGCCAATCTAAATGCACACAACAACACCATAAAGTGTCAGCCGTTTCCGCATCACACATAACACATCTCCAGTTTATATGTCCACTTCAACGCACCGGAATGCCATCCGACGACACGGTCGCGGTCCACGCAGACGGCTCGAACTCGAGAACATCGGCCGCGTCGAACCGCACGTGCTTCTTGCTCTTGATCTGCATCGTCGCCTCCGCTTCTTCAGCTGGATCTTGCGTCAGCGCTTGGTTCGCTTCCTCCGCCGTACTCTCCGCATTCTCCTTGTCGTCCTCTTCAATTGCCACGCTGTCTTCAGCGTTGTTGTTGTCGTGAACATCTCGCGGCTTCTCTTGCTGGGACTTCTTGAGTACAGCAGCCGGCAGCAGCATCTTGCCGCTCTCGACGATCTCCGGAAGCGACACGCTCACGACGATCGATGCGGGCGAGACGGATTCAAGTGCGAACGTCATTTTGGCGAATATTCAGATAAGCGCAATGGATTCTGAGAGGTGTGTATGTACAATGGTACAAGGCAGGAGACACCGACGATCGACAGGAAGATGAGGTGACGGGCGGGCGGGCTCACTGGAGTGTTTTTCACGACTGCGGGCGTCGAGGCGGTCGTGCGGTATGCGAGTGTGCTTGTGTGTGTGGCTCTCTTCCACCTGCGACAAATGGATACGCTTGCTTGAGACTTGCGGCTTGAAGGGCTTTTCGCTGCTTGCTGGGGCGGGTGCGTGCGATAGTCAGCAAAACGCAGAATGACACGGCGAGAAAGAAAGCGGAAGAGAGTGCAAGTTATTTATGCGAAAAACCTTGAGAGAGGCAGACTGGACATTATAACTTGAAAAGTATTGCTTGATTCCAAAACCTTAATTTATGTGACCCACATAAATGGAGACCTAGTGACTGAGACAGTATGCCATTATTCGACATATCTCCTTTAGAATGAAGCTCAACTTCTACTTTGCTTATGAAAGTAATTAAAAAGCAGAATAAAAACTACCGACCAAGAAAGCCCGCTTCGTAGGGTTGTGCAGGTACACGAACCCAACTGACTTTCATCCAATCATAAATGATCCTTCCACCAACCATCACTTCTCATTCGCTGAAAAATTCACGTCTTGAAAAAAGAATCGAGAAATACATAAACGTTGCTGAAATTGGAAAACCTGAGACTGTGTGTGGTGCGGCTCCCACAAATAACACATGCGACAACGGACAGCCAGGAAACAGCTCTAATGCATCAGTCACGAGCTCCGGATGTTACCTACTCCAACCAATACATTGCCAATCGCCTAAGGTTGTGTGGATAGCCGGCCAGTGAATATATCATTGAATGCTTGCGTTGGAGATAGACATTCTGGCTATTCGTTCTCCAGTTGATTTATCATTCCGGAGCTCTTCACTTGCGCATGAGTGCACATATCAAGCAGCTGGTGCGCAGTAGCGAAGGAAATATGTTGAAGCTGTGACCCCAAAGTGGTTGATTGACAAGCAAGTGGGCGAAGAAACCGCCGCCACTTCAACTTCAGTGAGTCCACAGGAAGATCCCCACCGAGGACAGTTCAATATGTGCAACGAGCTTCAACTCGCTGTTAAAATAATTATCCAGTGCGCGCATGTCTGTGGCAAAGACCAGGCCGATGATCTCATACCCTGTGGACTGCTGGCTGCTCTTTCTCTATCTCTCGTAAGTCTGCGTGGTGCGCTTCTCGAGGTGTGTGGTACAGTGCGTGTCCTGGGTACTGGACCACTCAGCAACGACAACAACAGCGAAGAATATCACACGAGACATAGACGCGACAACACGCCACCGTGTGGACGAACAGCGGCGATGAGCTCAAGCGTTTAAGTGAAATCAAACACGTCGCAGTCTCCACCGTTCGCATCCAATGTTCGTCGTGTTCACAATTCGATTTCGCTGATTTGACTGCGCTCTTGACACTGCCTCCGACGCTCATTCGGTCGCTGGCAGTGAAATGCTGGAGGACTGCAGCACTGTAAAGAATAAAAGGGGAGACAATCAATTCCCACTATGAACTGCGTTTGGCTCTCGACCCTTGTGTTTCTGTTGTTCCAACTGTTGCAGCTACTCAACATTCTCAACGAGCGTCACGTCGCTATCCACCTGCAGCACGAAGATCGCGTCCGAGAGCACGTAGTACGGCTGTCGCAGGTCGCCTCGGCATAAATACGGCACGCGGCTGAACTGCACGAGCTTAAAGCCTGCGGGCTGCAGCACGTTCGTGAGCAGCACGGACGCCGCGGCCTCGAATGACGCATCTTCCTGGCAGAGCCCGCCGCGCATGTTGAGCTTCTCGGTCGGAGCCAAGCGCTGCGTGCCGCTCTCGACAAACGCCGAGAACGGGAGCACCACCGCCAGCAAGAACAAGCCCTGATTGCAAATATGAATATTAGTAGTGAAGGAGCCTAGTTAAAGCTCTCATAGACAGCGCTTGAACAATTCTAGTATGTGGTACTCCACGTACATTCTCTGGGTGCAGCATGCTGCGAATCTGCTTGAGCATGGTCCAGGGCTTGTCGGCGCGGTCGAGCACGTTCATCAGACTACAAGTAAAGAAAACAGAAAATCAACATCTCAGTAATTAACAACAACAGCAAACAGCCATACAGATTACGGTTAAGAAAAACACCACAATAGCTCACCTGATAACGTTGTACGGTTGGCGTCCTTGGACAAACTCGTGGTCGAGGTCCGCCGTTTGGACGCAGTTGAAGCCACGCTGGTTGAGGCTCTTGACCATCGGACCCGAGACCTCCGTGGACGTGACCTTGTCGACCAGCGACGCGATGGACTCGGTCACGTTGCCGTCACCCGCGCCAATGTCGAGTAGCGAGCCGCCGATGTGCGGATCGCGGTGCAGCAGCTGCTTGATCTGCGCACGAGAGAGCACAAACATTTGGCCGCCTGTGTGCGGACAAAACGAAGCACAGCGTTAACATCAAGACATGTGAACGATGCGATAGCAAATAGCCTTCAATATCGGAAAAAAGCAAGAGCGGGTCACGTACGTCCGAGCATGCCGTTGACGTCCGTGAGCGAGTAGAATGCCCCCAACACTGTTGATGCGATGGACTCAAAGATCCCTCCGCCGGTGCAGCTCTGAATATGAACAAACACACACATGAGTGACCAAGATGGACTCCGCCAGCCTTCTAGCACACGATAACAGACATAATACAATATAATGCGGGCGTGTACCTCCAGGAACTCTTGCGTCTCTTCATCGCAGTCCAGCTGCATGAACGCGCGCTGCAACGCGGGGTCTCTGCGGGTGTTGGCACAAAGGAGAAACGAATGAGTCACGACACCATAACAACAGCAGATCGAGTGTACACATGAGCATACAGAAGGAGTAGAGGCGTACAGTCTGGCGACGTTGACGCCGTAGTCAAGCGGCGGGAGGCCGAGTCCAGGCTGACGCACGCGCTGCGCCGCTCCACGCACCCAGCTCTTCATTTTGTGCTTTTGACACAACTTTTGTGTTGCCCGAGCAGCCTAATGTTGCTCAGGACAATGGTACGTGTTGTCGTAAAGGCCACAAATGCTTACGACAACACCAATAGTCAAATTGTTGTGTCTGATGAATTGTTGTGTCTTTCATAGTTACTGGTATAAATAATAGCAAAGTAGTACCGTAGCGCACAATAGTCAACTCACTTGGTTTCACTATACGTTCGTCACGTAGAGTGAAATCAAGTGAGTTGACTATTGTGAGATACGGTACAATTTGTGAGCTACGGTACTATGTGCATAGTGAGACCACCTGACTTCATGCAACCTCACCACAAGGAACCAGCTTCACCGCCACCGCCATTGAAGGCACGTTCCTCGTGAAGGCCGGTCTCGCCAAGATGCTCAAGGGCGGCGTGGTCGTGGACGTGGTCAACGTCGAGTAGGCGCGCATCACCGAGGAGGCCGACGCCGCGGCTGCAAGACTCTTTCGCCCGGCGGCCACTACGCAGACCCGCTGTAGTCCATCGCGTCCACTCTCCTCATGAGACAGCGCGTGCACACGGCAGAGAAGGCGAGAAAGTCAAGTGCTAAGCGTACGCCCAAAGGCTCGTCCGTGAAGAAGAAGCAAGACGCATCGACTCCTGCTGTTGGAACGAACGTCTCAGCACCGAATAGCAGCGCGAGCGACGTGTTCTTCTCGTCGCGCAAGCTCGCGGACGAGTACGATGCGGAGTTGGAGATAGAGATGAAGACGTAAGTACTGGCGTGTGTGTGCGTTCCTGTGTGAATGCCGTGGACGTTTGCCTCACATGATGCCTTTTGCTGTGTTGTGACACGTAGTGATGAGTAATGAGCAAGGAGAGCAGCACCGCGCGTCGCCTGTAGCTGCCTCTTCGTCTACGAAACATAGCGAGCACGGCGACTCGGAAGCAGCGAGCGGCGACGACGGGCCAAACAGCGAACTCTTCTCGCCCATGCTCAAGTCGCCGTCGCGCTCGACGACCAAGACGTCCTCAGACCCGTCGCCATCGAGCTCGCACTCCATGATAGACGCGTCGTTCCTCTCGTCGAGCTCTACGTGTTTGGAGCGAAGTGACGACGAAGAAGAGACGACAACGACTACAGTCACCACCACCACGACTGTGACAGTCGAACACGAAGAGTTAGAGGAGGACGACGAGGCCACGTACGGCATTGGCTCTGAATCCGGCTACGAGGCCTCCATTGCCGAGCAAGAGTTCAACCCGTGAGTGCTCCTGATAGTGCGTTGCTTCGGCTATGAAGGGTTCTTCTGACATGGAAGGCTGTTTTTATATCTATCTGCAGCTTCTACTTCATGAAGACGCTGCCAAAGTACGACGAGATCGTCTCGTGTCCGCGTCCGATCACGCTGCCAGCCAAGTCGCGCAACGTCCTCAAGATCTCACTGGTGCGTAGTCAATTGTACCATGTCTCTTTGGCCTTTCGACTGACATTGTGTCCCAATTGAATGGTCACCACCAGGTGCTCGACCTGGACGAGACGCTCGTGCACTGCAGCGTGGACGACGTGGTGAACTCGCACCTGCAGTTCCCCGTGAACTTTAACGGCATCAAGTACACAGTCAAGGTGAAGAAGCGCCCGCATATGGAGTATTTCCTCAAGCGTGTCTCTCAACTCTGAGGTCGTCATGTTCACGGCCTCGCACTATGAGGAAGATAAGCTACTGGGCGCGCAGGGTCACGTAGAGATTATCCAGTGAATGTTGAGCCACGACTACGCCATCTCTGGGGACATCCTGCTCGGTGCTGCAGGTGCTGGTCACGTAGAGCTGCTCCAGTATGTCCACGAGACCTATGACGCAAACTTCTGCTGTGTGGGCGGCCACATGGAAGCAGCGGCTGCCAACAGCCACCTGGACGTTGTCCGATTTCTCCTTGAGAACCGAACGGCTTGCATTGGCCATGACAGCGGCCCCAGTGCGTTCGACCGAGCTGCGACGAACGGCCACCTCAAGATTGTCCAATTCCTCCACGAGAACCAGTGCAAGCGCTGTACAAGCGCCGCGATGGATGGCGCCGTGGTGAATCGACATTTCGAGGTCGTCCAATTTCTTAATGAGAACCAGTACGAAGGCTGCAGTAGTCAGGCGATGGCGGACGCGGTCAGGAACGTGCAGTTCGAGACGCTGCAGCTTTTGTGTCAACACCGGGGCTCGCATTCCAGTATCGAGCCTGCACTACTGCTTGCCGCCAAGCTCGGGCGGCTCAAGTACGTCAAGTACTTGTACGAGCTCGATTCGATGTGTCTCTCTCGCGCTTCGAGTGTAGACATCGTGAACAGCGCAGCGGCCAGCGGGTTCCAGGAGCTCATCAAGTTCTTCCACGAACACGACCAGGACTTTCGCTTTACAAGGGACGCGATGCACCACGCGGCGATCAGCGACCACCTCAGCATTGTGAAGTTTCTTCATGGACATCGAAGCGAGGGCTGCAACGTGAACACGCTCTTACAATGCGACGAGCGCGGACATGCGCGCGTGCTCGAGTACCTCTGCACAAGTTGTCCGATGAAGAGGCCCGTGCGAGCGATCGCAAAGGCGAAGGAGGGTCGAGTCGTGCTGATGGCAATGCTGGAACACAATGTGAGCACAGCAAAGCAGACGTTTGAGTATAGGTAGAGAGAGAGCTCTATGGATATTGTAGGTCGTCCATGAGACCCGACAACGTTGATGCATGATTCGTGTGATATTTTCTGGATATAAGAGAATACCTATTATAATACCATATTTTCTGGATATAAGATTCCTAAATTAGTGTGTTTGTCTGAAGGGTAAATACCCTACTTGTCTGGATACCGCGTGGCAGCATGCAAAGAGCTCTTCCACAGCAGATATCGCAAGAACGGACTGAGATCACCATGGTACGCCGCGCTTGTGCTCGCTCTCTGATAGCCCCCACGCACAGCTCCTCTCTGTGGCACAATATCTAACGAGCATGCACCTCTCTTTATTTGTACACCCGTGCGTGACGCCTGTAGGAAATCCCGTACACAAGCCCGGTGAACCCTGACCACTACGGCAGCCTGACCGTGCTGTTCCTGCTCACGGGGCTCACGTTCCTTTCGCTCTTCTTCACGAAGGGCGTCGCACCGAAGAAGAACCTGCTTCTCGAGCTGCTACTGGCGATCGTCGCCGCGTTCTTCCTGGGTTTTGGCTCGCTCTTCCTCTTCCTGTGGGCCGAGATCTACGTGTAAGACACCACGCACGCACACAAGAGACCCGCGTCAGCTAATGGCTTTGCGGTATCACAGACAACCTCCAGACTGTCGACGAGGCGCGACCACGTGAGCGAAAAGAGAGAGAGAATGCAGTGCTGCTGCGCTTAGTGACCACGGGGAAGAATCAGTTTTGAAGCGAACGTGTGCCAAAGAAGCGAGCGTGCGATTGGTCTCGTCGATTGTCGGAGAGAGAGAACAAAAATGAAGATGTTTTATTGTTGTGATTGAGTCGTGTTGCTGAGAAGGTGTGCGTTAACGGCAATGACAATGGTGCAAGGACACTGCAATGCTCGTGGTATGAGGAATGGATGTTTGTTTGTGTGGGTTTATCGGTCGCACTTGGTCAAACTGTCGCTCTTTGGCTCCTCTACGTCATCGTACATCTCCTACTGTGCCTGGCCACTCACTGCCTGTCAAGATATCGCTGTTGATCAGCAAGGGAGACAGCGAGGCGATCTGTATCAGAGCAACTCCGAGTCGAGCCATTGTGCCAGTCGATGCCGCCGATCGCCGCTTCCTTATCCCTCAGTCGTCCAGACACGCGCAGGCAGGCAGCCCCAGCACGACCCCAAAATCTTCCGATCTCCTCCTCGCTCGAATATAATAAAACTGTTATTCGTCCACAACTTTGCGAGCTGCTTCTTTGTCGACCGTCCGGATTCACTCCACGATTAGCGCAGCCTTCTACCTCTCGGGCGGCTGCTGCAAGTGTGTTTGTTTTCTTCAAAGCGGTGGACGCTCAGCTCTCGCGCATTAGACGGCTTGTGTGCGGACGCGCGTGTGTTTCATTCGGAATATGAACCTTAATTGGTGCCGGGCATGAGACTGTAGTAGACGGTCGTGACGAACTTCTGCTTGTACCGATTTGTGATCCCGAGCACCATCATGCCGTCCTTGATCGCTGTGCAGTAGAGGTGGTTGAGCGCGACGTGCTGCGGCACGGGGAGTAATCTCGAGTCCACGGTCGGTGGCGTCTACAGAACACGCACGATAACATTATTAGAGATTGAGCCGCACAGCACCATCACGTGTATCCCAGTTCGGTTGCAACGCACCTTATTTAAAATGATGTGCCGTAAGTGCGGCGGGAGCGGCGGCGGCTCCTTCGTGTACTCATCGATGTCGGGAATGAAGCGGCCGTACGTGCTCTCGCCGTTCTCGTCCTTCTCGTCGTTGTTGTGGTGCACGTTGCTTTCAAAGTCCGAGAGCGGGATGAAATCGGACACGTCCACGAAATTGTTCACGTTGCCCTCGACGTCCGCGACCGTGAGCTGGTCCGGCGCGAAGCGCCACTCGTCGTCGACCACGAACTTGTACGCGTGCTTCCCTCGCGTGAGGTTCGCGATGTACGTAAAGTCGTTTCCCGATCGGTGCATCGGACACTGCTTCGACCACCCGTTGAACGTGCCTGTGATGTACACATTGCGTCCGCCGTGCTCCCATCGGAACACCATCGGCACGACGTCGCTCTGCGCACTCAGCCCATTGTCACTCTCAAGCGATCCAGTGCCACCTTTGCCGTCGAGCTGCGACGTCGGCAGACTGTTGGACATGAACGACAAGTCGGAGGACGACGATGGGGGATCGATATCCATCGCGTCGTTGCTGCCGTTGCCACCGCCGTCACTGTTGTGCGCGCCTCGTCCGGATCCGAACATGAGCTCGCGCTTCGGGTCAGCGTTACTGCTCCCAGTCTCCTGGGACTGATACATGCGCTGCTGGTGCGCCTGGTACGCGTGCGTGCCCTTCTGGTGCGTGTAGTACGGGTCGTGCCCGCTCGCGTTGTACATGTTCGCGTCACCCGACCCGCCGCTGTCGTGGTACTGCTGCTGGCCTTGTTGCTGCGAGGCTCCTCCTGTCGACTGCGAGCCGCCGCTGCCATACTGCGGGTGGTGGCGCAGCGGGTACTGACCGCCGCCGCTCGCATTCGTGCCGAGCTCGCTCGGGTTCGCGTCGTGTTCCTTGCTGGACGTGCTCCCCATTGCTGCAGCTAGTCGGTACAGAATCTCCTCTCAGTCCTTGTGCTAATGCTAATGCAAATCTTCTTCCGCTTTTGGATATGGAAACAAAATGCGTGCGTGCGTCAGTCGGCTCGTGTAAAGTTCAGAAACGCACACAGAAATGATCGTGTGCGTGCGCTTTTGCTCTCGTTGGCTCGCTTGTTTTCCGTGTGAGATCGGACGCGCAGACACGCAGAGAGACGACGATGAGTGCGGGTAGTAATGAGCGCTGTGGACGCGGAAGGGAAGAACGAGTGCGCTTGAGCACGCGGTCCTGTCGGTTTGGCTCGCGTGGCGGGGCGGGCGCACTTGATTCCTTCCTTCTCCGGGGCGTTCGTTTTGTATTGGAAGTGAAACCCTCTTTGATGCGAGAAAAGGGCTTCACGCGACCTTCGCGCAACCTTCTGAACACACGAAGCAGATGAGGCGCGCGAGGAGCAGATGGAAAGCTGCATACCCTTGTATACTCTATGATTTTGAAGAGCTGTAATCTGATAAATATATGCGTCTTCAATGCCTGAACACTCAAAAGCTGGTATTCTATAAAGGAGGTCTTTCGAGATACCTCAGATGAATGCTATTCTGTATGCATTTATTCAGGGCTTGTTCTGCTTCTCGACCTCCGCAAAAAAGGGAAAATGTCAAAAGGTGTATGAAAACCAAATTAATTGTCAACAAGTGTATGCATTTCAAAAACATCCATAAATTGCGTAAGTGCTTATGGCTGCTTGTCTTTTGGCTCGGCATAAGGTTGTAGTCAATTGGCTCGGTTTAGGGTTCGCTCACTAAGTAGGGTTGGTTGTTAGTATGCGCAAATTGTTTCAATTTTGCATCAGCTTGGCAACTTCGACCATAAACACTTACGCAATTTATGGATGTTTTTGAAATGCATACACTTGTTGACAATTAATTTGGTTTTCATACACCTTTTGACATTTTCCTCGCAAAAAATTGCGCATCGAAAAACGGAATTGCCAAAATGCGCACTCACATCATCATCATCACGCGCTCACCATCGTCGCACGTCACAAACTCTCTTCCGTTCGCTATGAAATGACAGCTCTTGGTGAGCTGAAAATTTGTCCATGGCTGCCTAAGTCCCAAAAATGCTTGCTCTGATGCCTTCTCTGCTGTCTATCGCTCTATCATATTGTTGTTTGTGCCACCTGCGGCTACAAATCGGGGTCGATGATGTCACCTGCGCTTGGTGTCGCTGTTGCTGTTCGTACTGGCGCCTGGGGCGTGAATTGGAAAGTCGGCGCTGCTGTCGCCGACTGAAACGCGAACGTCGCTGGCTGCAGGAACGGCGGCGGTCGCTGGGCCGCGGCCGCCATCGCTGCGAGCCGCTGCTGCTCCTGCTCCTGCTGTTGTTGAACGAGCAGCTGCTGCCGTTGCTGGTGCTGCTGCTGGAGTCGCTGGTGGTGCTGTTGCAGCTGCTCTTCTTCATCGTCCACTTCGAGAACCGCAAACACGTTGCTGCCCTGGTATGTCGGCTGCACGGGCTTCACGCGCCGTGCTTCTGGGTCGACACGCGACTGTGGGACGTCTTTCGGTGCCTATTTGTACGCACGATAGTCCAACGAAAGCAGGCGATGAGTGTCATTATAGTGGCAGACTTACAACGCATTCATATTCAAAAGCGTAATGCGTACCGTCATGGTCGTGAGAAAGCCCTGGAATCCTTCAACCTCCTTCACCGGTGGCGGAGCTCCGCTGTAGATAGATACGTGTCAGTAAAGTTTATGCTAGCCTGAGCGCAAAAGTCATACCAATGCAATGCCACATTCGCGGTAATCAATCGCAGACGTACAATGAAAACGTTGGCGCGGCAACCACAAACGTCGGCGGCGCGATGCTGAGGCTCTTCGCCTGGTACTTTACGGCCTCACTGCGCTTCTTCTGGCCAGTCATGCGCTCGTTGAAGTTCCGGACTTCATCCGACACGTGGATTGGTCTCTTACCTCCTCCTCCGTTCTTCTTGTTGTTGGTGGGCTTCTTCTTCTTCTCAACCGCGACGACTGCAGTCCTGCGTGACGACACCCAGCACATCCGCATGAAGGTGCACAACAGGTCAGCTCTTCCAACGCAAATCAACGCAATACGCACACCAGATCCTACTATCAATACAGGGCGCAACGTACTGTTGCTTCTTTAGCGACTTGAACTGCGAGTTCTTCTTCAGCTTGCCGCCGCCGTGACCGCTGCCACCACTGCTGCCTCCGCCAAGCGAGCCGCCATTCTTCTTTCCTTTGCCCTTGATGCCACCTGCAGAGAGAGCATACACGCACAGCATTAGCACGCGCAACACCAGCGTCTCAGTGAGCCATCGACAGCCCGTGCGTCTGCGCCTTTTCACCACACATCGACGCATACGCACCGCTTGCTTTCTTCCCCATTGCTGTTGCTTTTCACGCGTCCCCAATCAATTCTGATCAACCCATCCACGGCGGCGCAAGTCGCAGTTTCTGAGCGGTTCACCTGCAGCACTCCTGAACCGCGGTTACAATCAGACCGTCACTTGTTACAATCACTCTTGCTGCCACCGAATGCTTCACTTTGGAGCAACTGAAAGTAAAATTTCCCATTCCGAATGTGCATCTGAGATGTATACCTTCTTGCAAACTATACACAAGAGCGTATACTTGAACATTGGCCTGTGGCAGTAGCTAATTCAGCCGCCTCCCTGTTTCAAGGGAAACGACAGTCAGTCAGTCGCTAGACAGCCGCCCCCGTCGCCACAGCTCGCACGCCCCAAGCAGAAGAAGCGCGCACGCGAGTGTGTCTCACAGTAGCAGCACGAACGTCTCCACGTGCATACAGGTGCGTGCTCCACACTCTCACCATTCGAACGCGCCCTTGCTTGCTCTCATAGCCTTCGTATTGACCGCACAGGCTCCTTTTTTCTGGAGCAGTTCAACAAGCACGCAACAAGCACTACAACTTATTAGCAGTTCAGCCAGTAAGCAACCATGGCGGCCGCAGACCAGAACATCGCGATGATGGACGGCACGTACTTTGTCGGGCGCAAGGAGATCCTCGACTGGGTGAACGGCATCTGCTTCACGAGCCTGAGCAAAGTGGAGCAGACGTGCACGGGCGCCGTCGCGTGCATGATCCTCGACTCGATGTACCCGGGCAAGGTGCCCATGTCCAAGGTTGACTGGAGCGCGAACAAGGACTACGAGTACATCAATAACTACAAGGTGCTGCAGAAGTGCTTCACGAACCTCAAGATCGACAAGCACATTGAAGTGGACCGCCTCGTGCGCGGCAAATACCAGGACAACCTCGAGTTCATGCAGTGGTTCAAGAAGTTCTACGAGCTCAACGCGTCGGGCCAGCCGTACGATGCGATCGCGGTGCGCGAAAAGGGCAAGGGCGGTGCGTTGTACACCAGCAAGTTTGGTGGAAGCGGTGGCTCGGCGCCGTCGCCAACGCCCGCTGGCGCCACTGCCGCAGCAGCAGCGAGAAGAAAGCCGACCTCGACCCTCGGTGCCACGCGCACAGCCGCTGCGAAGCCACCAGGAGCACCAGTTAGCGGATCTCGAGTGGGCGCAACTGGCACAAAGAGTGCTGTTGGTGCCACTCGTCGTCCAGTGGGAAGCGCTGGTGGTGCAGCTCCTGCTCCTCCAGTCGCGGCTGCTGGTAACGCTGAGCTGGAGCGCGAGCTGGAGGAGCTGACTGGTGTGAATGAGACCTTGACGAACGAGAACGGAGAGCTGCGTTTGGCGGTACGTTTGCACACAGCACTGTTGCGTTCGAATCGTACGAAGGGGCTAAATCTAACACGGCGCACTTGTTTCTTTTATTTTACAGGTCGAAGGGCTGGAGAAGGAGCGAGACTTCTACTTCGGTAAGCTGCGCGACATCGAGATCCTGCTGCAAGGCACGGAAGGCTCCGACGCAGATCCGATTGCGCAGAGCGTCTTCAAGATTTTGTACGCGACGGAAGAAGAGTTTGCTGCTGGAGAAGGCGCTGAGCCGCAGGATGAGGAAATGTAAGTATCACTGTTCGACTACAAAATCTGTGGGCTCAGGCAGGCGCTGTCCACTAACTATAACCAACAGAGCCATGAACGGGTGACAAAAAGAACGGTTCGCGCCTCAGTCAAAGAATGAAGACACGTGGAGAACGGCAACGGTGCAAATCAAAATTCAGTCTGACATGCTCGAATAAAGTTGAACGAAAGAGAGGAGAAGAAGTTCAAGAGGAATTGCTTTCGTAAGTGGCTTTCAACAACTTTGGATCGATGATAACGAGTCAAAACCCACAGCACGCTGTTTGCATGATCTCTTTTCCTTCCACAGCTGTATTTGATGTCCTTGGTGCCGTTTCATTATCGTGAGGAGAGCAGAGCATATGTGAAACGGATCCGAGTCGACTCGCTCATCGATCGAGCATGCTTTATTCACAACCAGTCCACTCGTTCATAATTGTTTCGCAGTGAACGTCCGTCCTTCAGTGGGAAAGCAGAGCACGCAGCGCCGCTATCATCATGTCCAACAGCAGTGAAAGCAAGAGCAGCAGTGACGTCGACTTCGACGAGAGGAAACTCGTAGGCAGCAGCGAGTCGAAGGAAGGGCTGACTCCGAAGAAAGCAGCAAAAGCGGACGCGAAGGATGGCACCACCGACAGCAAAGACGCGGGCGACGACGGAGCCGACATCGTGAGTAAAGTGATCGCGTTCTTCTTCGACGACGACGAGTTCGCGCAGACTTTCGAGCGGTTCGCAGAGACGCACTGTCACGAGTTCGACCTCGACACTGAAGAGATGAAGCTCAAGTACACGGATATCTACAACCAATTCCTCGAGCTCTTTGAAGTCAAACTGGAAGGTACGAGCAAGCCAATTGCCATCGCGTCACTTTTGGCTCGCAACGAATCGGCTTGTGGACCTGCTCACATTCTCTCTCTCTTGTGCCATCCATTCGCTTGCCTTGACGACAGCGTACATTGTCTCGCAAGGATCGACGGTGAAGGATTTTTACCGTCTGGTGCGCTGCGCGTACGAGAACGACCGCCAGTCGAGCATCGTGCTGTGCTCGGAGATCCTGGTGGCCACCGCGGACTTTGACGTGTTTGTAATGATGATGAAGCAGACGAAAGAGTCACTCTTGCTAGCGAAGCGCTGAGGTTCGAGGCTCGTGAGAATTTCAACTTCAGATACATTTTCTCCCTTGGTTATCGCGCGGCCTCCGTTTTCTTGCGAAGTCGCTCGACGAGCGACGGCAGCTTGACCTTCGGCTTCTTCTTCTCGCCATTTCCATTCGACGAGCCCCAGGAAATCGTCGGTGGGCTTGAAGCTGTGCTGGCGCCATGGCCTTGATTGCCATTGTTGCTGTTGTTTGTGGTTTTGGTCAATTGTTGTTGCTGCTGCTGTGTCTTCTTGTTGCCCTTACTCATGAATTTCTGCAGGCGATACGTCGGATCCTGCTCACGCGACCGCTCCTCAGCCGCGTGACGCTGCTTCTGCTTCATCTTCCGCATCTTGTCCCACAAATTGGACGCCAAACTCGCTGGTGGAGCTGGCATGGGTGGTGTCGCGTCGTCAGGTGGGAGCTGCCCCTTTGAATACTGCACCTGTGGTGCAGCAACATTATTGAAATACTGAGAGCCGCCACGTCCACCGCCTACTCGGTCCAAGGCTGAGCTTACAGCAGCAGCATCGTTTCCACAGCCTGAAGGGTATTGATCGTCGCAATCTTCATTTCGCTCTGGGTCGTCGTAGTCACCACTCTCTGGTCCGTCCTCTTCATCTAGGCGGTTCACTACTGAAGCCCCACGCTGCTGATAATGCCTCGCTGCCGGTAGCACAGGGTCTTCCCACCCGTCTTCAAGCTCCGGTGGCATCTGAATCAGCTCGTCTAGGTTCACTTCGCCAAACTCAAGCTCATCAACGTCACCGACGAGTTGGGCCATCTCCAGCGCGTTTGCGAACTTGCGCCGGATCGAAAAGCCGCGAAACATTGACTGGACTACCATCGCTGCGGCTGAGGCCTCCTCTGCGTACTCCGCTGTAGCCTCACACTCGTCTTCATCAGCACCACTGGAATCCTTTGCTGAGCCACGTATTCGCCGTTGCCTATGCGCTCGATAGCACCTCTGGATCTGCAGCACGGCGTCCACTTGATCAGTCACAACGCGCGTCCACTTGCTCCACGCGAGTCCCAAGTACGCACCACGCTTGCGATGCACCAGGAGACGCCGACAGGCCACCTGGCGCCTGACGCACAAGTGTTCTCGCTGGATCTCAAGCACTTGCGCCATTCGAGAGCGCTCTTCCTCTCGCGCCATAAGCAGGCGGTTCACATCCTCTTTGCGCTTCTCCGCTGCTATTCGGAGCTCCATCGCCAGTCGGTCTTCTTGTTCCATTCCCAATCGTTCTCGGTTCGTTTGTCGCAATGTTTCGGCAGCCCAGTCGTGGGAATACGAGTCTTCTTTCGCCATCGCCTCGCGCTCTCGATTCCGATTCGTTTCTTCCTCAAGAGCTCGCCGTTGAGCGAACATTCGACGCTGCGAGAGCTCTTCACTGCGCATCAGCGTCATTTCGCGCGCCTCTCTTCTCTTGGCAGAGTCCTCCTGTTTCTTCTGCTCGGCGACTTTGGCCTCGTGCCTTGCGACCAACTGAAACACCACAGTGTTGAACCTGCGCCGCAAGACGCACTTTTCCTCCAGGAGGTGCTCGCGACGCTGCTTCTCGGCTTCAAAGCGCACGCGTTTCCACACGAGAGCTTCTTCAGAAGCCATCGCCAACCGCTCGCGCTCGCGGTTTCGTTGCTCGTTCAGTAGAAAGTGATCGTACGCACGTGATCTTTGCTCTTCCATGATCATGCGCTCGGTTTCCTTGGCTCGTTGGGCTTCAGCGAGGTATCTACGCGCCAGCACTTCTTCTTTCTGCATTGTCAGGCGTTCTCTCTCCTGCTGCTGCGCCAGCTCGCATTGCTTCTGCGCCTCTTCTTCCTCGGCGAATCGCTTCTCCATCTCCTGAATCTGACGAGCGATGAGCTTCTGCTCCAGCTGACGCGCTTCCTGAGCTCTCTGCAGTTGTCGCTGCCGTGTCAGGTGCTGCTCTTGGATGAGCTTCAGTTGACGTTGCCTCGCTTGGTCAAGGAGCTGCGATTCTTGATCTGGAACTGACGGCTCGGGTGGTTGAGCTGGGAGAGCAGAGGAGCTCGAGATCTCGCATTGGGTCGCATCTGATGCTTCTTGCTGCTGCTTCCTTCGGTCTTCTGATGCAGCTCGATCTGAATTTGGTGCTGAACTCGATGGCATTGCAACAATAAATGACAGCTCCTCCCTTGTCGGTATCCGTTCCCGAGTCTCCGGCTCAGGATCACCTCTGGCTTTCGGGATCTGCTCCTCCCCTTCGTTTGCAGAACCATTTTCGATCACTTCTGCACCAGTTTCAGATGAAATTGTCGCTGACACTGCCAGAGAAGGAGATAGTGGAAGTGCGTTGCCGATGTGCTGTGAAGGAACCGCTGCATCGATCGGAGCTGGATCAGACCCGGGACCCGGGCTCAGAGGCGACAATGTGTTAGGCGAAGATTGTGTCAAGATCGTCGTCTGGATGTCGTGCAGATCCTGCCGAATGAACTGGAAAAACTCGGCATCGCTCGTCTGAACGCTCGCAAGCAGCAGTTCCCACGACGACATCGCTGGTGCCAACTTGTCTTCTTCTTTGCTGGCGGCACTGGACTGCTGTTTGGTAAGTTCCTGGTCCGAGATGGCTGCAAACTGCCACATCAGGTGGTCCAAGTCCAGGCGCACGTACTCGCTCTTGTCTTCAACGCTGCCTGGGCCACTTCTCGCGTCTCGCTCGTCAACTGCATGGTGCCCATCAACGCAGTCGTCATCATCATCACCGAGGCCAGCGAGGTCCTCTGCGAGCTCGGCCTCCAGCGCCCGTCGCTCCTCTGCGTCCATTCTGGACGAGCTTGAACACAGTCACACTTGAGAGCTCGCTCGTCTTCATGAAGGTACACCCATGTTCCGTTCACAGAGAGGCATGGGACTATCAATCAGCAAGTGAGCAGCACCATGAGCAAGCAGCAGGATCTCGCGATTCGCTGAACTCGTACGCTGATGATGCCGATCACGAGTGCAGGCCATGGGTGTGCTATTTATTTCCGAGCGTGTTGTATTTCGAGCGCATTGTCTTTTTCTCGGGTTTGTCCGTCCTACTTTGGACTCTTTGAACCCTACCAAGCTCGAGAATCGCTTCATCTTCATCTCTCTAGAAGAGGAACAGGCGCGAGGCTTTCTTCACCGGCGCGCAGTTCCGCTCGCATCGCACCTGGATGAGGCTCACGTCGTCGCCGCGTGCGTCCATTTCCTCGTCGCTCAGTTCCAAAAGACGTGTGCAGATGGCACTCGAGAGCGCGTAGAAGCCGTCCATGCCGATGTAGTTCTCGTGCAGCATCACCTTCTGGAGCAGCGAGAACGGCTGAACGTAATGAATCGCACGAGCCACTGGACCAACCGCTACCGCTGTGTCAGCGTGCTCCAACGCGTCCGCGAGGGCCATCGCGTCGATGTCTGTCAAAATGTTCCCGCTCATGTCCAGTTCCTCCAAACGCGGACAGTTGTGGAGTGACTGGAACAAAGCCTGACAGCCAGCTTCCCCGGCAAAATTCCCGCGCAGCACGAGCGTTTGGAGGTTCAGGAAATAGGCAAACGAGGTCTGCAGCAGCGTCGCCAGTTGCTGAATCCGGGCGTCGCCCAGGAACGTCGAGTCCAGGATCAGGTGCTTGAGAGCTCCTGCTGTTCCTCCTGCCCCTGCTGACTTGTGTGGGTCTCTGTGATACCTGGTGCTTCGGAACGCGAGCGAGCGCAGACACTCGAGGATCGTGTCGCTCTCGGTGGCGAACTCAAAGGGCGCGCGCAGCTCGAGCGTCTCGAGCGACAGGCACGCATTCTGGTGGAACGCCGCGGTCACCTGGGCCAGAATCTCGTAGCCATGGACCTGCGCAGCATCAGCACCAATGCTACTGTTCACTGGGACGCCGTAGCCGCGAGGGAGATCCGAGAGTGTGCAGTTCGCATTCCTGCTGTTCGTCACTACCAGTCGACGAAGGTTCGTGCACTTGATCAGTAGCTTGGTGAGGCAGTTGCCGGCAGGAAAACTCGCCTGCTTCGACAATCTTCGCGCATCGAGTGTGAGCGAGTGGACCATGCTCGGCGCATGCGCGGCGAGGAACCGATTCACGGATCGCGCACGGAGGACCTCGTCACCGTCGAGAAACTGAAACACCTGGGAGACGAGGTCCAGCGCGTCGTTCAGGAACAGTGTGCTGCTGTCGTTCATGCAGATCAATGCTACTGGCGCTGCTGTTGCTGCTGGTAGATCTCTACCTGGAAATTGGAAGCTGCTCGCATCACCTCCTTGGACGGCGGACTCTTGTCGCTGGCGCTTGAAACTCGCAAACCTTCGTCCTGCGAGAGCAGCCGTGTCCTCGAACGACAGATTGCTGAGCGACGCGCGGCGCGGTCGCTTCGCGCAGCTCTGGCGCTGACAGCCTGGACTCGATTTCGAAGCTTGCATGTCAAGTTCTGTGGGCACTAGTTTCCTGAACGTCGTCGAGACTGGTGCGCTGGAAGCAGTGCTGTTCGTAGACTGTCCTGTGCATAGCTGCTGTGTCACGAGCGCCTGCACGCGGCGCTCCAGGCTGCAGTGGCTCGCATACTCGTTGCGCGAGTGGGCTGCGTAGTAGAGCATCCACTCGAGACGCTGCACCACGGACGCAGTCGGCGCTGCTGGTGGCGCGTTCAGGCTGGCGCTCTCCAGTGCTGGGAAGAGCGCGCGCAGCTTGTCCACGACCTGCGTCCGCAAGACGCTGTTGTCATCGCTGTGCCAGCGCTTTGGCGCGCGGGGCGTGCGCGTGGCTGGCTGCTGAGGAGGCGGCGGCGTCGTCTGCTGTTGCCGTTGGCGGTGAGAGTATTGAGCACGTGTGGCGGGTGCGTGCCAGCTCAGCTCCACCTCGCCGTGTCGGCTGTCGTTGCTGCTGAACGATCGTGCTCTCGTCATCGTCATCCTGGTTTTTCTGTAGTCGCTGTTTGGTTCTGCTGTAGGAATAGAAAATGAATGTAGCTGAGCGAGCGAGCGCAGTCGGTCGTTCGATTAACGAGATCGATGGGTCCTTCCTTTCACCCGAATGCGTCACCGCCACCAACAGCTATGGAAGAGCGCTTCGTCCAACGCGCGAGCTTTGATCGACAAGAGACAGCAGATCGAGAAATGTCGCTTGATGACGATGACCGCGTCGTGCGCTCGTCTTCGTCCGCTTGTTGTGCTCCGTTGCGCGTGCTGAGCTGGTGTGGGCTGGAGATGAAATGAGCGCGTCCTGCTACTTGTGAAGGAGCGTGGAGTCGGTTTCTGCGCGTAGAAGACGCTTCCGGTGCCGCCGAAAGATCCACCACTGGAGTAAGTGAGCAAGAGCGAGCGAATGGGCGACGCGATGGGCGACCGACGCGCTCCACGAATCCCAATGCGCACGCGCGCGGGCCGAGAGGATGAGACGACGATGGCAGAACCTGCTGGGAACTGCTGGAATCTGGAATTATTGCGCTCTCTCGTGGGCAGATCAGCGCGCAGATGTGATTGTAAACAAATACCAAGCAATTTACAGCGGTGTACCGTATATTAACAGGAGGGAAAAGCTTGCCAAATAGATTGTAGGGAAACACAGTAAACACCAATTCAATGTGTGTGTATTTGTTCACATACCCTTTTTAAATAGTATTTCCAATGTAAATATATGTTCAATAACCCTTTTAATTACAATACTATAGCATTAACTAGAGTGTACGATTATACAAGGTAGTTACTGCCAAATTGGCGCATCGCATGTTGGCTCTTTTATGCCGTACTGAATGTCCCAAGATACGCCTGTTTATATCCTGACGGCGCTGAACATTGCTGTTGGTCGAGTAGTGAGGAATTTGTCTCTTGAATGGAGGGGAAACAAGATGAGGGTGGAATTGCTGTGAAAAGTTTCAAAGCAAACGCTATTGTGAAGCACGCTGGTTGTACGAAATGGCAAGCGAGTATGGTGCAACGCCACTCCAGTGGTGGCACGTCTGGTGTGTTCAAAAGCTTCCATCTTCCAGTGTTGCACTCGCAAACCGCACGCATGCGCGGACGGACAACGAGGAACGCAACTCTGGCCTGAGTTCCCACTTTGATGCCAGGTAATAACAGCGTCTGAATGGTCGCTGACACAGGATATGTCATCACGTGTTGCATGTACAGAACTCAATTCCAGGTCAAACGCTGAAATTTTACTGGATACACTTTATACAAGACGTGCTCTCATCATCTTCACGAAAAGGCGCATCAAGGGGACAAGCACACTTTCCTCTCGCTCTCAACGGGAGGGGAGAGGAGTGGAAATGGAGATGGATCGTCGATGACGATAGCTCTGCGACAGCGAAAGCCTCCGACGACAACGGCCGACGAAATATTGTGCATCATGGCGTGCGCATCAGTCGAGATCTGCTCGCTCGCCCTTGGTAGCGCTCTCTATACAAGCCCACCAGCCCAAAAGATCATCACGCGACTGAATGCTGGAAAGATTTGGGCATGCTTCCACTGGTCGTAACTGGACGCTGCAAAAAGGCGTTAGGAGCGCTTTTCTTCTTCATGCTAACGCGACTCCTTGTTCTCCGCTCTGGACCGTCGTGGGTGGGTGGTGCCGACCTGTTGCTACTGTGTAGGGGATCATGGATCATGGATCATGGATGAGTGGTGGGGAGTTGCAAGGATACATGTTCATCGGCTTTCGCTCCACTGTATGCTCCAATCTATTTATAGCAAGCTCCAAGGCCCATGCAACTTCAACTTCAGAGCATAGCTATGATACGAAAGTCGAGCAGCTCATTTGATTAGGAAGAGCTACGCATGTGCCTCAGTATCTGCTGTGCATGTGCTCACTTCCACCCGCCCTTGCGCTTCTTGGCCGGCGGTGGGGACGTGAACTTGGCTAGTCGGCTCAGCCCCGATTTTTTGCCTCCGTTGTCATCGGTCGAGGCGGCGGCGGCGGCAGGTTTCTTCAGGAACGGGTTCGCAGGTGCAACCGAGCGCTCCACTACTGGCTTGGCGACCGGCGCTGCTGATGTTGAGGACAGGCCTCCTGGCTTGGAGAAGAACGACGACGAGCTCGCAGAAGGGGCGCGCTCGGGCTCCTCGAGCTCTTGCTGCGCCGAATCCGAGTGCGACTCTGCGTCTACGCTCTCCTGTTGCTGCTCCTGTAAAACCGGAGCTGCTCGCCGGCTCAACAATGCCTTGCTCTGCAGACTCGCGCGCAGCGGCTCTTGTGATGGTTGCGTTGCTGGTGTCGATGCTGACACCTGATAGTGCGACTGCGACTGCGAGCGGAAGACCGGCTCCTCGTGCTGCACCTGCTGCGGCTTCTCGAACTTGACGTAGTAGAGCTGGTAGAGCTCGTTCTGCAGCTGGCGCAATCCAAAGTGGATCGCGAGCTTCTGCGCGATCTGGTGAGACTTCTCCAGGTGCAGGCACTTGGCCAAGTCCAGCACGCGCGCCGGCTCGTCGTTGGCGCACGCGGTCTTCATCATCAGGATCAGTGCCTTGTCCATCTCGGCCTGCTCCTGCACCAGCTGTCCGTCATCTTCACCACCGCCATTATCAAGCGAGGCCTCGAGTCCAAACACGCGCACGTTCTGCCACATGACGTTGGCCACTTGTTCGGTCTTCTTGGACGATCCACCGCTACCAGTGGTCTTGGGGAACGACGCATTACGTAGCACAAAGGTGAGCGGCACGGGGCGGTGCTTGCCGCGCAGCTTCGGCGCGCGCGCGCCTTTCTCCAGCGGAAAGTAAAGCAGCGAGTCGTTCACAATGCCGAGCGTAAAGACGCCCGTGCGATCGGCGGGCTTCTTGTTGAGTGCGTTGCCGACGCAGCCGATGGGGAACCAGTTCCAGCCGACGCTCTCCGAAAGCGCCTGCACGCAGCCGAGCGAGTCGACCGCGTACAGAATGAGGCGGTCATCAAAGCCCAGCCACGAGAGAGTCGACCACTGCGCGAGGTTCTCGCGCGCCAGCTCGTTCTCCTTGTGGGACGCAAACACGTCCGCGGGCGGCGGTGACAGTGGCAAACTGCCCTTGGCCAGCAGCTTCACGCGCTGCGCCGACGCGTCCACGCGCACTTGCAGCAGCTGGAACTCGAGCATCCCGTATACGCCCTGGTATACGATCGCCAGGCGCGAGTCCTTCGCCGTCATGGTCACGATGCGCCCCGGCAGACGTAGCAGCGCATACGCGATGCCGCTCGTCGTGTAGATGCGCAGACAATGGAGCGATGTGGCCACGGCGCAGAACTCGCGCGCGGCGGCCACACACTCGGCGTCCTCGCCCTCGGGCAGGTCCAGGTGCCACGAGCTGTTGTTCGCCCAGGACTCGAACGGCCGATAGAACACGAAGCTGCTGATGACGTTGCCATCTCCGCCCATTGTCGCGTCGTCCTCCCACTCTTCGCGCGCGCGACGCGGCACGCCGAAGAACGCGCCGTGGTCGTCCAGACTCGCCATGGAGAACATGTAGTTGTCACTGAACTTGAACCCGCGGCGCGACTTGTCCGCAAACTCGACCTTGACGAGGTTCTCGCTCAGGTTCGCGCCGCGGATAGTCTCGATCTCGCCCACGGGCGTCCACGCCAATAGGCACACAGCGCTGCCGTCCTTGACGCTGCCTGACTGGAACGGCTCTGTGATCGTCCGGAACGGCGAGACCCCCACTCCGATCGTTGAGCTAAGTGGCGCACTCTTGCTGTGACCGTACGCTGCGAACTCATCGTCGCGCTTGCCTGCAGCGTCGTCATCAAGCTGAGAAGCAGCATTGTTCGCTGCCGCTTGGCCAAAGCCGAAGCTCGCCTTGATGGCTTCGACTCGGGTTTCATTGTCGTCCTCTTCTTCGTCTTCGTCCTCTTCTTCATCGTCATCAGCGCTGGCATTGTCTTCGCCTGCTTCGTCGTCGATGAACGAGGACACGTTCATTTTCTTCATCTTCTTCGACTTCTTTTTCTCTACGGCGGCGGTCGTCGCGCCATTGGATGCTGCGGTAGATGCTCCTACAATGGCAGCAATGCGAAACACCTGTGGAGGGGTTCGCCCCATCGGGATCACGTCCTTCACGAAGCCGAATTTGCCGCCGGCGTGAAACGCTACCAGCGCGTTCTGCGAGACGGCCCACTCGACGGATAGCACCGCGTAGTCCAGTTTGAATGAGCGCACCACCTCCTTCGTCAACACGGACCAGATAAACACCTGCTTTGCCAGCGTCGCTGCTGCAACGTACATCCCATTCGGCGAGAACGCCACGATGTTGATGTCAGAGCTAATGCTCTTGCCGATCGGCAGCAGGAGCTGTCCAGTGCTTTTCCAGGTTGAGCGATCGAAGAGCTCAATCACACCCTGGTTCACGGGCACAGCGAGCAGCTCACTCTTGTCGCCTCGCTGCCATGCGCAGCGACACAGCACCTCGTCGTCCTTGATGTCTTTATACTGAACCTTGAACACCGCCTTCTCGACCGCTCTCATGTTCTCCGGTTCGAGCTTGAACACACGGACCGTGCCATCTTCGCTCGACGAGCAAATAAATTCTTCCTGTGGGTCGATCGCAACGCTCTTGATGCCGTGCTCGTGGCCGTCGATCAAGATCACTTGGTCCGTCGCGGACCGCAGCAGCACCTTGACTTTTGACTCCTCGTCTGCTATCGCAATGTACTTTTCCGAGCACACGACCTGGCGGATCACGACCGTGGATCGGAACAGCAGCTTGTCCATCTGCGCGCCGCCGCTCGTGGGCATCGGGTAGCTGTACAGCGAGTTCTCTTCTTCCTGCACGATTAACAAGTGTGTCTGCTCGGGCGTCACGGCACAGGACGGCACGGCTCCGTCGGAAACCACGCTCTCGGACACGACGGTCTCAGTGTTCAAGTCGGTCAGGTACACGACACCGTCTTCTCCGCTGGTGACGACGATGTCATGCCCGACTTGTGCCTCGTCCTTGAGCGCGCGCTTGGACTGGAAGAGCACCATGGCGCCCATGCCATTGATGTTGACCGTGATCTCCTTCATCGTCTCCATGGCTGCAGCGCGAAGGAGCTGTTCGCGCGTGCGGCTTGCTTGTGGCGTCCGTGCTTCGACCGCCGCGAGTTGCTTTGTTTGCGACCTTTTTCCACACCTTTCTTGGCGCCAAAACGTTTCGGAATTGGCGGGAGGTCCGTAAATTAATTATCACCGCATTATTTTGGGTTTAATGAGGTAGTCAAATTATAATAGTGTGACCCACGTTATTTCAATAAATAATTTTATCTAATCAAAATTAACAAGAATCATTATTCAAAAATACTCAATGGTGTAGTCCACATGACAACTTCAATTTACTTGACGTGGGCCACACTGTTGATTGCGTCATTGTCTGTATGAGTTTTGATACAAGTTTGTTTTTGCCGAAACCCATACAAATCCACGTTAATAACGGGCGAAAACTAAATCTGCACCACAAAATGTATCACAGATGAAAGTCCGGTCGCTGGGTTGACACTCTCTCTCTATTGCGACACACACACTATCCGAGAAGAAGCAAGCAGACAGCAAGCAGAATGGACCGCGGCAGCAAGTTCTACGCGCCCACGGGCGAGACGACCGAGTGGGAGGACATCCTCGTGAAGAAGGGCATTCTCGCGCCCAAGACCAAGGTGCAGGAAGAGGAGGAGGAGTCCGATGACGAGCAGTACGACCCGCGCGAGGATGCCACGCTCGACGAGCTCGACGAGATGGAGGTACGCTCGCATTGACACCAGTGCGCTTGCTTCGAACATGGATGCTCGCAGCACTGGGTACGCAGTGGAATACAGGGTCAATTGTGTCGTGCTGTGGTCTCACGCTGGCGTGTGCGTTATGGCTCGATTGCGAATGCCAGGACGACTACGATGACGACTCGGAGCTGCAGCGCATCAGGTGCGTCGTACGATCCATCGTTCATCGAACAATCGAGTGTGTAGTTTTAACTTATTGTAAGCTCTACCTGAAAACAGAGAGCGTCGCATTGCTGAGATGCGCGCGATGATGGAGCGCAACAAGTTCGGGGACGTGCAGCCAATCGCCAAGGACGAGTGGACGCGCGAGGTGACCGACGGCAGCAAGGAGAACTGGGTCATCGCGTACCTGTGGGACGACGCGCTCGAGGAGTGCAAGCTCATGGACAACGTGCTCAGTGTGGTCGCCAAGAAGCACCGCGATGTCAAGTTCGTGAGCATCCAAGCACAGGCGTGCATGGAGAACTGGCCGCAGTAGTACGTTGTCACCTGCCATGCATTGATTGTGCTTGTCGCATTGCTCATACTATTTATTGATGAGCAAGAGACTGACTCTTCTTCTCGTGCTGCTGGATGACGTGTGCGTGTGTTTAGCAACTGCCCAACGCTCTTCATGTACCACGAGACTTTGCTGAAGGACCAGCTCCTGGGCATCCGCAAGCTCGGCGGACTGAACATGAAGGTGGAAGGTACGTCCTGCCTCCACGTGAACGAATAGCTCTGTCATGTGGGTGTGCGGGAAGCTCGCAGTTGCTAATGTATTGTTTTATTTGTGTCACAGACTTGGAGGAGCGTCTTGCCAAGGCGGGCGTGTTCAAGGTTGACAAGTAGGTCGCTGTCCTCTCCAAGTAGCCGAATTGCCCACGTCAATATAGATTTTCCTTAGCGTTACGACCAGCAACTGTGTCGTTCTTTCCAATAGTGCGCTCTATCTGATTAGTGCCTGCGTGGCTCAATCTTGCAGCACCTTGGGCACTTTGAAGAAGTAGCCCGACTTCTCCGCAGCATTCGCGAGCACCTTGTCGGCACAGTTGCCTTCCGTCACCTCGTCCTCGCGCAGCGGCGCAATGCCTAGCATACATACACCCACAAAGAAGAAGAAAGGCGGCATTAGGACGCTCGGAGTCAAGTATCTGCTTGCGACACTGACATGTAGAGTGGTGCTTCATACCCGAGTCAAAGTCGTCCTTGGCGTAGAGATCGTCGATGTTCTCGTTCAGCGTCATCGCCTGAATCGTCTTCGTGCACTGGATGATCGCCTCGACCTCCTTGAGCAGCGCCGGCAGCTTGGCGTCGTCGATGTGCAGGTGGCAGAGCTCCGCCAGCTCGCGCAACTTCGCCTCTGTGAGCACACTCTCGGCTGCGCCCAAGTCGCCTTCATGATGCAGCTCACTCAGCGACCACGATGGAGTGCGTGGGATCTGCTCTCACAAGACAACGAGTCACGATCAGTCACACCGCCGCACGTTTTCCACGTAAAGAAGCACACTATAAACGCTACACAAAGCCACCACGTACGCGTGAGATCTCCGTGAGACCAGCAGGCAGCGCACTGGTGCTAAAGTTGCTGCTGCGCAGCCCGGAACGACGGCCGGCGGCCACAGCAGCGGTGCGCAGCAAGCGGCGCATGCCCATTGCTGAGGTGACCATCAGATCGGAGTATTCGCCACACAAAATGCGAGAAACGCTTCTTAGGTGCGTTTGGTCGCCACGATCGAACTTAGCGTCTTGCAATGGCCCAACGTAAGGTGCGCATGCATTGCAATCGCTTGTTCATTTCGATCGACGTCCACGCCACGCCAACGTTGCGGCGGCGAGCATGAAGATCTCCAAGATGCTGCTGCACTACGGACTCATGTTCACGGTCCCGACGGCTGTGGCCTTCTTCTACTGGGACCCAAAGTCCGACGACGACATCCGCAAAGAAGTGGTGCGTACTTACACGAGTGTTACGCCATTGTGTGCGCTGGCGCATTGGCCGTCGTCTCGCATGCGTCAGAGCGCATCGTGCTGCCCCGCGTTGCTTATTACTGACGTCTAACTGCTCTGTTCTTTGTATGTGCCTGCGCTTATGCGTGGTTCGGCAGGAAGCGAAAGTGAAGCCGGATACGGAGCGGCGACGAAAGAACCAGACCAAGTTCGCGGAGCTCCTGCTGCAAAAGGACGCCATCTCGAACGAGTCTCAGAAGCAGCTGGACGACGTCACGAGCTTCACCAAGCGCGAGTAGATACGCTTCGTTTGGTGCATCTCTCAGTCACACTTAGAAGGGCGTCAAGGCTCGTCACCTCAATGTGTCGATTGCAATTACGGACGCTTGCGATGGCATCGCCATCGCACAGTTCGTTCATCTCCTCTAACTTACCACTGTGAATGCAGTTCTTTTGTTTGTAGCGAACGCAGCTAATGCTTGGTGATCTATACGCTCGTCTCGTGTTATTTCTGTTGCAACTGACTGACAAGCGCGTGCGCTAGTGCAGGTATCTTTGTATCCGGCTTGAGTGCGTCGCGTCCACCTCCTTGAGCGCTGTCTCAAGCTGTCGCTGGAGGTTGCGCAGATTCTCGTAGTCCACGCGCACGCAGGACGACTGGCGCGTTGGCAGGTCCGAGCTGCTGGGCTGCACGACCGAGTCAAGACGTAGCGTCACGATCGGCTTGGGCTTGTTGCGCAGGAATCGTGATCCAACCTACAATAGACAATATAATCCAAAGCAACAGCGCATCATGAACTTCATGTATCATTGCATCAGCGACAGTGTTGTCTGAAAAGCGCAGTACCTCCAGATCGATGCGCCAGTCCAGGCGCTCGTAACGCGGGATGTTAGTGCCCGTGTCGCGGCACACGCTTTCCTTGATCGCATCCACGTGCGCCAAGTACAGCTATAGACACAGCAATACAGCATATTTCAGTCAATAATCACCGAACTGAACATGTCGTGGCGCTGAGTAAATGAAGTAAGTACCTTGGTCAGCACTTCGGCGTGCTCCGTCGGTAGATCCATGCCCTTGACGGAGACCTGGAAGTGATACTCCGACAGCTCAGCCTGTGTCAGCACGCACACAGAGAATACGCTACGTCAACGCGGGTATGTATATACGACCATGCGTGCAGCGTTTCATAGGTTCGCTACCTTTGCGGAGTCCATGAGGATCTTGGCGATCGCGAGCACCGTCTCTTCCATCACTTGCTGGTCCCAACCGCACGCCGCTGAGGCAACAAATCAGCATTTGTACCAGTCATTAATGCCACTCGATGTGATACAAAGGCTACTAGTGGCAAGCATGCACGCACACGCGGTGCGCGTGAGGCGCTTCTTGCTCTGCTTCTCCGTCTGGAAGAGCATCACCGCCATCTTGCTCACGACTTCAAAGTCTGTGCACACGAAGAAACATCACATACGTAATCAATAACCAGGGTAATCGAGTCTGTATGAGGCGTCTTCTACACTATGAACGTACGCTCAAGAGGGATCTCCTTGACGCGCGCGACGGCGTCCAGCACGCGCTCGTCCCAAATCATGCTGCGGCTCATGGCGGAGCTCTTCGTTCTTTCGAGCCAAATCGAAAATGGATCCGCTTCTCAGACTCGAGTGTTCTTTTCTATATGGATAGACCGCCTTAATGACTTGAAAATGTATGTAAATACAATTTCAATACATTTGACCAGTCTATCCGTTCTTCATATGGATAGACTGGCGAAACGTATTGAAACTGTATCCACATACACTTTCAGGTTATTAAGGCAGTCTATCCATAAAAAGACCATCATATCATCCTTTTATAAGCATATTTAATTGAAGCATAATATGCTTTTTGAAGAGCTGCCAGACCCAAGAACCAGGCAAATCGCCCAAAGCAAAGACACCAGACAACAAGACAAGCGACGATGGCGGCGAATGGCACCAGCACGACGACGACCGGCGGGTCGGCCCCCGGGCGCAAGGACCCGATCCTGGACCTCGCCAAGTACATCGACCAGCCCGTGCGCGTCAAGTTCCACGGTGGGCGCGAGGTGCACGGCTTCCTCAAGGGCTACGACCAGCTCGTGAACCTCGTGCTGGACGACTGCATCGAGTTCCTGCGCGACGCGAGCGACGAGTACCGCCTGACCGAGGAGACGCGCAAGATCGGCCTCGTTGTGTGCAGAGGCACGTCCGTGATGCTCATCTCGCCCGTCGAGGGCACCGAGGAGATCGCGAACCCGTTCCTGCAGCAGGAAGAGTAAACGTAACACTCAATAGGAAGGACGCCAGCGGAGCTACGAGCGCGAATGAATACACACAGTAGAGAGAGATACGAAGACGGCGACGCGGTATTCAACTACGTCTGTTTATAAGCACATGGCGGAAGGTGACGGAGCGCTTCGTCTCGTATTGATGATAAGCATAATAAAAAGAGTAAAGCATCACAGCACATGTAATGAATAAAGTCCCATGGGGATTTCATTCATAGTCCTCCATGCTTACAACGCTTCATGCACATGCAACGATGTGATTTCGAATAACAGTAACTCATTGTATTTATTGCCTTTTCGCTTTCTTTAACACACATAGGTGAGAAAAGAACGCTATTCCAGCAGACGCACCTTGTAGACGGCGTTCCAGAGCTTGCCCGTGAGGTAGAACACGTCGTCCTCGCCGTCGTAGGCGATGCCATTGAGCACAGCGCCCTGGTCACTCCCCGTCGTGAGCGCGTCGGCGAGTGCGTTGCAGTCAAAGACCGCGATGATTGCGCCGCTCGCCGGGTCGATCTTCGCGATGAGCTTCTCGTACCAGATGTTGGCGTAGATAAAGCCATTCGCGACCTCCAGCTCGTTCAGCCGCGCGATCGGGTGGCCCTGGAACGTCACCTCGATGCGGCGCACCTCTTCCATGGTCGTCGGGTCCCAGAATATGAGGGTCGACGACCCGTCCGAGACGATCAAATGCGTGCCGTCCGAGTCGATGCCCCAGCCTTCGCCCGTAACGGTGCTGAACTCAAACTCGCGCTCCAACGTGAACGCAGAGTTCGCATCGTCAGCACTACTGGCAGCTTGCGCTTGGAAGACAAAGCCCTTGCGACTCTTCCACGTGAGCATCACAAGCTCGCCACTGTCCTTGGAGAGCGTGACGCCCTCGCCAAAGAGCTCGCTCGAGAGGTCGTACTTGCCCAGCACCTCTCCACTCTCGATCGCCACTTTGCGCAGCGTCGATTTGCCAAATAGACCCGTGGACTCGATGAAGAACTTGCTCTTGCCCTGTTTTGCCACCAACAGACCTTGTGTGAACGCCTCGGGGTCGTGCGGGTACTTTGCAATCACTTGGACGGTCGGCTTGCCCGTCTTCTGTTGCTGCTGCGACAGCGTCTGTGCGAACTTCACAGCCGGCACCAGGCGTTCAATAGCGGCTTTGCTACTGGTGCTAGTCGCCAGCGACCGCGAGTCTGCAGGTGCAGCAGGCAAATAGATCGCCGCACTGATCGCGATGAGCGCGAAGAGCAGCGTCGAGAGGAAGAAGCGCAGCAGTAGCTTGGGCATCGCGTCCTTCAGGCTCTGCGCGACGTCGCTCTGCGTGGACGACTGCGGCTGGAGCTGCTCGACCGACTGCTTGAGGGCGCTCTCGCGTTGCTGTTGTTCTTGCGTCTGCTTCTCCGTTTCGACAATGCAGTGGCGAGGCGCTTTGGCTCTGGCGGTCACGCCGCCACGTCGGTTCAGCGAGTCCTGAGTCATCGCGCCTTCAGATGTGATGGAGAACTGCGTGCGTGCTGACTGTTGAAATGAAATGACCGTGATTTTGACATATCTTGACACTTTGGTATCGGACTTTGGTATCAAAAGGGAACAAAATGGATTCCATAAATTATCATTAGCTTGCGAACAATTTTGATCGTTTTTTACCAATACCCGCAAAGGTACGAATATCTCTAACACGAGCTTTTTGACGAAAAGAGAGACCGACGAAGACGCGAGCAAGCGAATTGGGAGCGATGGGTGTGTTGTGGAACTTCTTCCTGACGAGCTTGCTGCTCACGAACGCCGTCTGCATTTTGCACGAGAAGCGCTTCCTCAAGCCATGTGCGTACTACTGCTGTTGGTATTATCCCTACTGCCTGTTGTGTGTAGAGAGAGCGATTGCTCTTTCGTTTTGACACGAAGCGAAATGCTGCGGAACTCGCGGATCGAGGGCGATCGGCAGGGGCGTTGGTGTAAACGGCCGAGCTAACATCGCAGATGCTGTGCAAATGTGAACATGATGTGCGTAGATGGCTGGCACAAGGTGGATGCATCGGAGGGCATGACGATCAAGAACCAGGTCACGGGCTTCCTCATCGCCGTGCAGTATCTGCGAGGTGCGCTTACTTTCTGCTATTCAAATGTTATGCTCGTGGATTCGGTAGTATGGGGTACCAGCTAACGAACTGTTTGACTTATGATATGGTATTGTTACGTCTGTGTGAATCTGTAGTGCCGCTGATTTTAGTGAACGCGCTAATGATCCTGCTGGAGCTCATCATGGGGTAACGAAAGCCAGCGTAACGCGACACCGAGAGCGAGGGAGAATGCCACCATTTCAAGTACAGTTGATATTTAAAAACTCCATCGTCTCGTGCAGCAAAACACAGGCTTTCTTGTCTGCTTCTTCAGCGAGTTTTGTGACGCGTCGTGTCGCTTCATTGAGCGTCACCAACGTGATCGGTTGAAAGAGCCCAGCTCTGCTTCAATATCTAACGCTCAATCAACCCCACCTCATAGCTGCCGTTCTCCAGTGAGTTCCTTGCAGAAAGAGAGAGGAAGGCGAAGACACTATAGATGTGCGCGTCACGTTGGCGTAATAATTCTCCTCTTCCCCCGTCCTCATTCATTCATCCAGCCAGAATCTCGATGGCGCAAGAATTTCGCTAGCGATCTCACGAGATCGCGACGCCGGACGTTGTTGGAAATCCAAACGATACGCTCGTTCGCTTTGGCATCAGTGAGACTTTTCTTTCTTCTTGAACGAGAGCCGATGGGCGGGCGGGCGGACACATCTGGTCTGAGGTCGGAGCCGCTGGACTTGAAGCGTCGAAAAAAGATTGCATGAGAGTCACAGATTTGTTTTGTTCCACGGGTTTGATATTTCAACGGGTTTGGACCCGTTTTACGACTAATTGACAGAAATGAATGAAATTGGACACGTATTGCTCGCTAGCGTCGCTCAAATAGCGATCTCCAAGTGTCTGGATTCGCACAGAGCAAAGATGTCAAACCTTTTTACATTTGCAGTTGAACCCCTTTACACTATAAGAAGGCTCTGTCAGACGAGAAGTAGCTGAAAAGAGATAAGTCATACACGAGGACATCAGTACTCCCATTTCCAAAGAGGAATTATCGGATGGTAAAGAGGTTTATCATGAACCCATGGGTTTGTCGCTCAAACCCGCAACGCAACGCTCCCTCGCTCGATTCGATCTGCTTTGCATTTTTGACCAGGGCGGAAGAAGCCACACACACACGAGAGAGATCCAAAGCAGCAGCTCCGAGGCGGCGCGGCTTCCTGCGGCAAGCTCCCCTCCCACGCCCTCCAGACGCCTTTGCACACCTTCGCACCGCGCGCATTCGATTCCCCTCGCTTCGCTGTACCTGCCAGTGGCCCCATTTGCGCCAAACGACCGCAAATTGACTGCGTTACGACCGATTGAAAAGCTCCATCATGTTTGAGAAGAATTTGCAGGACCTGGTCAAGGGCATCCGCTCGGCCAAGGGCGACGTGAACGTGTACATCTCGCAGTGCATGCAGGAGATCAAGAACGAGCTCAAGAGCACGGACCAGTTCGTAAAGGCGCAGGCGATCCGCAAGCTCACGTACCTGCACATGCTCGGCTACGACATGTGCTGGGCGGCCTTCCACGTCGTCGAGGTCATGAGCTACGAGCGATTCTCGCACAAGCGCATCGGCTACACGGCGGCTTCGCAGAGCTTCACGCAGTCCACGGACGTCGTGCTTCTTTGCACGAACCTGCTCAAGAAGGAGTTCGGCAGCATCAACGAGTACGAGGTCGGGCTCGCGATCAACGTGCTCGCGAACATCGTGACGACGGACTTGGCGCGCGACCTGCTCGGTGACGTCGTGGCCATGATGAATTCACCCAAGTCGTACGTGCGCAAGAAGTCGACACTCGTGCTCTACAAGATGTTCCTGCGCTACCCGCAGGGTCTGCGCCTGACGTTCGACAAGCTCAAGGAGCGCATGGAGGAGCCCGACGTCTCGGTCGTGTCTTGCGCCGTGAACGTCATCTGCGAGCTCGCGAACAAGAAGCCGAAGAACTACCTGGGGCTGGCGCCGCAGTTCTTCCGCCTACTCACGACGTCGTCGAACAACTGGATGCTCATCAAGGTCGTAAAGCTACTCGCGAGTCTCGTGCCGGAGGAGCCGCGGCTCGCGCGCAAGCTGCTCGACCCGCTCGCGACCGTGATCCAGAACACGCCGGCCAAGTCGCTGCTCTACGAGTGCATCAGCACGGTCACCACGGCGCTGCTGTACACGAAGAAGAGCGACGGCTCGCAACCGCGCAACGTCGCGGCGATCGTGCGACTCTGCAACGACCACCTGCGTCGGTATATTGAGGACCCGGATCAGAACCTGCGCTACCTCGGGCTCGTGGGGCTCAGCAACCTCATGCAGTCGCACCCGTACGTGATCGCCGAGCATCAGGAGCTCATCGTTGAGTGCCTCGCGGTCGACGACATCACGATCCGCATGCGCTCGCTCGAGCTGCTCGCTGGCATGGTGAACTCGGAGAACGCGGCGCAGATCATCCGCGAGCTCATGCGCCAGACGCTCTCGGCCGACGGTGCCTACCGCCACGAGCTCATCGCGCGCATCCTGCACGTCTGCTCGGTCAACAAGTACGAGAACATCCACGACTTTGACTGGTACATCCACGTGCTTGTACAGCTTGCGCGCGTGCCCGGGATCTCGGGTGCGGCCGTTGAGGCCCAGCAGACTTTGTCCGCCAGTGGCAACAGCGTTGCGGCGCCAAAGATCGGCTCGTACGAGATGACGCGCACGCGGTCGCACGGCATCGAGGTTGCGCGCCAGCTGCTCGACATCGCCGTGCGCGTCAAGAGTGTGCGCAGCGTCATGGTCGAGAACATGATCGACCTGCTGATGGAGAAGGACGCGCTCAGCGGCCCCGGTGCGTCGACACTCAGCGAAGTGTTCTACGCCGCCGCGTGGATCACGGGTGAGTACGTCATGGAGTACCTCGAAGACGTGGACGACGACGACGAAGACGAGGACGACGAGGATGACGACCGCGTGACCGAGGAGGAGAAGCTCGCGCGCATCGAAGACCTCGTGGACGAGATGCTGCAGCCGCGCACGACGTCGCTGCCCGCGCACGTGCAGACCGTGTACATTCAGACTTTGCTCAAGTTCCTCGCGGCCACGGCCGAGAAGTCGGACGACGACGCCGTGGAGAAGCTTGCGGAGATCATTGTCGAGCGCCTGCCAGCGTTCGTGCAGAGCGAGCACATTGAAGTGCAGGAGCGCGCGGTCTCGCTGCAGCAGATCCTCTTTGCTCTGGGCATTGGCATGAGCGCGCTGAGCACCGAGGAGCGCGCGTCGCGTGCGTTCGACAGCAACGTGTCGCTGAACCCGTCGACGCGTCTGGACATCCTGAACTCGTACTTTGCGGAGCGACTAGCTCCGGTTGGCGCCAAGGCGCAGCGCAAGGTGCCGTTGCCCGCAGACCTGGACCTGGATGAGCCGCTGAGTTCCATTGAGGCCTCGTTTTTGGAATCCGGTGGCGATGTCTCGGGCTACGCAAACGAAGACGACCTCGAGGTCTCATTCGTGCAGCAGAGCTACAACAACAGCAACAGCGGCTACACGGTCTTTGATGACTACCCACCGCAGCAGCATGCGTCATCCAAGAAGAAGAATGACAGTCGTCATCGCAAGGGCTCGTACGAGAACCACCGCTCAGGCAGCGACTCGTCGGCGTCCGAGTCGGAGGACAGCAAAGAGGAGCTCGAGCGCCAGTACGCGCTGGAGAAGGAGCGTTTGCGAAAGGACCCGTTCTACTTGTCGGGCAACGGCAACAACGCGAACGGGCCGATCGACCACAGCGTACGTCTGAACTATTGTTTTGTGATTGTCTCGGGACCAATTTCCATTTATCGACATTGTTGCGACATTGTCGAGATGCTGACGAGTGTGAATATTGCTTGTTGTGGTTGTGCTGTGAATACAGGGCTTTGCGGGCATCATCGACGCGCTGGATACGAAGAAGTCGAAGAAGAAGAAGGGCGAGAAGGTGCGGACGAGCTGCTATTCTTTTGAGAATGACTGCGTCGCTCGTCATTGTTGCTGGTATGATGCTGTTCAAAGTTGCTCATGTGTTCATGTGTCTGCGATTCGAATGATCACAGCGATCGAAGAAGTCGCGTGCGATCCTGGAAGACGAGCTTATGCCGGACGGCGCGCGCTCGAGCGACGAAGATCGTCGCCGCGCCAAGAAGAAGCAGTCGTCTCTGTATGACGAGGTGCGACCTTCCGCATGCCTGCACTTTGACTGAAATGTGACGCTGTCGCCAGTGATCTAACATTGTTGTTGTATCCATGTAGGACTATGACCTGTCGGCGATCGACCTGAGCGTGCCGCTCGGCGAGAACGAGAAGATCCCGGACCAGCACCTATTCCACCGGCAGACGAAGGAGGACGAGGTCGTCGCGAAGAAAAGCAAGTCGAAAAAGTCCAAGAAGTCGTCGTTGAAGGAGGACCGCAAGTCGTCGAAACCCAAGCACCACAGCCGCCACGGGGAGGACGATGAGGACGACCGAAAGAAGAAGAAGACGCATTCTCGCTCGAAGGAGCCAAAGGAGAATATTTATGACAACGCGAGCTCCGAGGACGAACAAGATGCGACGGACCACCAGCGCCACCACTCGAAGAAGAAAAGCAGTCATAAGAGCTCGTCGTCTTCGAAGCGCGCCGAGGCCACCGGCGGCAGCAGCTCCAAGGCGGACAAGTCGTCGTCGTCGCGACCGAAGAAGGAGAAGTCGCGCAGCAGCAAGGACAGAAGCACGAAGAAGCAGGAGCCGGACGACGAACCGTTGCTGCTCTTTTAGACGGATACATCATCATTCATACACATGTGCGTGGACAGGAGGTAGATTGTGGGCAGGCAAACGAGAGCCGCGAAGAAACAAATGAAAATGAGACCAAGGAGACGCGAGGGCTGTTGATGTACGAGCTGGTGAGGAGCTAGCTGATCAATCAGCTAAACAAGTCTGTTGGTCCAGCTTGAGGCGCTCCAACATGCGTCAATGCGAAGGCTGCGTCATAGAAATGCAACTGGAATATTAATTAGAGACTGGAGTGAGCGAGCATTCAGGCACGGCTGGTGTGCGGCTGGTTCTCTATCTCATGTACTCATGGAGGCTGTCGGGCGGGGTCTATCGACACTCACTCCATCTCTGCTGGGCTTTTGTCCACGCTTTGGCTGTCATCCTAGGTCTCTATCACTACTAGCACACAACGAGGTTACTTCTTGGCCTTGGCCTTCTTGGACGCCTTCGCCTTCTCTCGCTCGTCATCGCCGTCTTTGCTCTTCTTGCTCTTCTTGCTGCTCTTGGTCGCCTCTCCTGCTGGCTCGGCGTCCTCCTCTACTGGCGCTTCTCGCTTGCTGCTCTTGGTAGCGACAACTGGGCTTGTTCGGTCCTCCACGAGCGAAAACACGCGCGAGAAGGGCTTGGCAAGCGAAAACTTCTTCCGGTCGCTCGAGAGCGGGAACGCGTTCACAATCTGCTGCGTGAGCAGTGCGTCTTCGTGCTGCAGCTGGAACTTCTTGCCGTCGCGGGTGACGCTCGCAACGGCTTCACCGAGCTCGCTGCTCTTGCCGACCTTGAACGACACGTTCGCCAGCGCAGACGCATCAAGCTGCGCATTTAACATACACAGCACATTCATGATTAGTACTGATTGACCGCAAAATAAGCGTAATGCAAACAATGGATCAAGCCACGCAGTGCATAGAACGCAGTGACGTACGTGCTTTGGCAGCTTGAAGAACCAGAGCTCCTTGTCCTCCGAGAGCACGGCCTCGCGCGTGATTGCCGAGCTGCCCTTCACGGGCTCAAAGCCCGACGGGATCTCAAACTCCCTGTTGCGCACATCACATGCACACATAGAGGTACATAAGCAACGTTAGCGACACAAGCAAGCAGCTACAGCGCCATCCCGTGCATGTGGCCAACGTACTCGTCCGAGTCCTCTTCCTCGTCCGACTGCACTTCCTGCTCCGATGTCACCGTGCGCTCGTCCTCCTCGCTCGAGGACGACGCAGAGGACTCCTCGGCCTTGGACTTGCTCAGGTTCAGGCGCTTCGCTGGCGCCATGCTGTCTATCAGTGTTCTCGTGCTGGGTCTCAAGTAGCTACTCGCTCCTCGGTCGGCGCGGCGACTCTTCCTTTACAAGTGTGATGGTGCATGGCGCTGTGGAGCACCATTGATACCGATCCGAATTTCGTCCAATCAGAAGGTAAGTAAGTCATGTAAGTTTCCTTTCTTAGATAATCATTCCATATTTGATATTCTGTGTTTGTATAATAAAAAAACTTGCTGCTAATAAAACGAGCTGTGACAGGTCGTAGTGCGCGTTCTTGTTGCGCAGGTCAAATGTCCGCGAGGTAGAGCGTGATGGCCTTCTGCAGCAGGTGGTTCTTTTGCTCGTAGTCCCAGATCTTATTCCCGTATGCGCCTTGCGCCATGCGAAGTGATGATGCAGAACAACTCCATTGGCACGTCACACATGACGGGCAGGACATTGGTGCAAGACCTCGAGCTGATTTCAAAATACTCCATCGTACATTTGACTGTTTATCTCGTTACTGGTACATTTTCTTCTGCTTCTCCCATTTCGCTGACTTGGGTGCGCGCTGCTTATTTACAATCGAGTATCTACCTCGCTGCCTGCACTGTTTAAAATATGGGGGGTCCCCAGTGTGTGTTGTCGCTATTGTTTCTTGGTGTGTGCGTGTCGCCCGATAGCCGTCATCTCGGGGAAAAATTGTCTTGCTCGGCTTGTTTTCTTCTTCCAACCACCACCGCGCACAGCAAACTCGAACGCCGTCACGCCAACCTGGCGATCACGTCGCCGGCGGATCTTGGACAGTGCTTCAAAGTTCGTGGTGTCGGTGGGGTGCTACAGCTGCTGCTGCTGGTGGTAATGCGTGCTGTTTTCTCTTTCTCAGATGGAGTATCCGTGTGTGTCGGGATGATGATGTGTTTTTCTTGTGCAGGATCGAGCCAAATCCGTTGTACCATTGCGTCGCCGCTCTCTTCTCAGTCTTCTCTGGTTTCTCGCGCAAAAATGGACGCTTCACGAGCAGCTTACTTGACCGAGCGTGGCTGCTGGATCGGGGTGAACATGTTCTTCTTCCCCTGGTAGCCCATCTTCTTCTTCGGCAGACGCGTGGTGTTGGGCTTCGAGTAGTCGTAGTACTTGGTGGTGGTCGGCTTCTTCATCAGGCTCTGGAGCTCGTCATCGACGTCCGACGGCGAGCGCAGCTCGCGCGACTTCTGGTGCTCCTGGTACAGCTCCTGGTGGGTTTCCATGAGCTCCAGGTCGGCGAGCATCGAGTTGATCTCGTCGACCTGCTCCAACTCGAGCAGCTCCTCGGACGTGAGCGGGTGGAACTTGGCGTCGAAGAGCTCCTCATCTGGGATCTCCTGCATTGTGAAGAACGAGTCGGCGATCACGAAGCCACTGTTGCCGGGCGAGTGTGGGTGTTCATCGTAGTACTCGTCCGTGACCTCTGGGTACCAGCTGAAGGACGGGTAGAACGGCGGTGCGTTCACGTCGAGCGTGGATTTGAACGTGGACGTGGGTAGTGTTGGCGGCGGAGTGGCGACCATGATGCTTCGGATGAAGGTGGCGGCTGCTGCTTGGGGTTTCTTCCTGGGCGGCGTGCGGCAAATTCGAGTGTGAAGAAGAAGCGCAAGCCAAAAAGGCGGCAACAAAACACGCAAGCGCGTACAGTAGAAAGCAGCAAAGTGACGTCGCCTTCCCCTTTCTCTCTTCTTGTTCTCTCCCTCAAAAAATGATGCGTTTTAGCCAATAGGAGAGCGTAATTGCTCAGGTTTAACTTTACAGGGAGATGATTGGCCAAACCTCGAGAGGGCAGCTGGTTTTTTCTGGCGCAGAGAACAGCCAGAAACAGATTTTGTTGAAACAGACTTTTATGATGCCTTGCTTAACGCGTAAGTAATAATTAGAAGGAATATTGTGATTCTTTTAATATAAATCTACAATATAAATTTCTAAAAAGGCGTACGCTACATATCAAGGTAGATAGTATATTTGATCAGATTGTGTAAAATCGAGCAAACTGGAGACGATAATGGAAACACGGTTTCTGGTCAAGTGAGCAACTTCAACTGCTGCAACGCTTTACGCTGCCCTAGCAATCGCCCCAACCATATTGATGAGGATCCATGCGCGCTTGCTTGCCACCTCAAGCACCACTTTCTACCAGACTTGAAGCGTATGTATGTGCACACTCGAGCGTATCGAGTCAGATCAATGGGGACGTTACGCCACCATGCAGACGTACTGTACAACAACTCTTTTGATAGAAAGCGTTGGATACACTTTTGGAACTGGATGTCGGACCTTTTCGTTCGACGGGCAAGATGTCACGGTATGCAAGTCAGAAGAAAAGATTCAGTGCGTGCGTGCGTTGTATGAGCTGCTGCGAATGGCTTCACTCAGAATACTGCTTTCCTCCTTCTCCTTGTGACGACACTCCAGTCTTTTCATTAGAGCCGACGAACTGACTGGAATTTACATACACAGGTGGGCTCTTACAGCTCAAGTTTTACTGGAGTATTAGAATATGTTACTCTCACGGGCGCTGACTGATTCAGCACTCCCGGTTTGTCGATCAGTGGAGAGCTCAACTTGTAACATGTCAGGGAAATAACACGACTGCCTATAGAGGTCCACTAGCTGCACGCATGCGTGTCGCGAGCTAATACATTGAGTGCTTGCTTGTATCTCGTTTCTATGGACACTCGCTATCATGGACAACACACAACTTCAACAGTTGAAACACCAACACCTTTTGGCGCTTCTGACTCTCTCACTATTGCTACATTTCATATTTCCAACCTAAAATCCAACTTAACCCTACTTTACAAAAAATAAATTGTGCCCCCTCCGGAGGGGTACAATTGCCTTTCCAACCTGCTCACTTTTATCCTCTTCAGAGAGCCAAGCACCACCAAGTCCGCCTAAGATCTCCATCACGAGCGACAGAATGGTGCGCGTCGCGGTGGTCGGGTGCGCGCACGGGATGCTGGACGACATCTTCGCGACCGTGCGCTTCATCAACGAGATGGATACGGCGAACCCGGTGGAGCTGCTGCTCTGCTGCGGCGACTTCGAGTGCATGCGCAACACGACGGACCTGCAGAACCTCGCGTGTCCGCCCAAGTACCGCGAAATGCACTCGTTCCACCAGTACTACAAGGGCGAAAAGACCGCGCCCGTGCTCACGATCTTCATCGGCGGCAACCACGAGGCGTCCAACTACCTGTCCGAGCTGCATTACGGCGGCTGGGTCGCGCCCAACATCTTCTATTTAGGTGCCGCCGGTGTCGTGAACGTCGCGGGCCTACGCATCGGCGGGCTCTCGGGCATCTACAAGCAACAGGACTACACGTCCGGACGATTCGAGAAGGAGCCGTTCGACAACAGCACGATGCGCAGTGTGTACCACGTGCGCGAGCTCGAAGTGTTCCAGCTCTCGCACCTGCAGATGCAGGACCGGAAGAAAGTGAACGTCTTCCTCTCGCACGACTGGCCGCGCGGCGTCGAGCAGTACGGCGACGTGCGCACGCTCATCCGCCGCAAGCCGTTTTTCCAGCAGGAAATCCAGTCCAACTCGCTTGGCAGCCCCGCGGGCGAGTTCCTACTCTTCCAGCTCAAGCCGCACCACTGGTTCGCTGCGCACTTGCACGTCAAGTTTGCTGCGCTAGTGCGCCATGCCCCAGCAGCAGCACCACCACCAGTGTCAGCGGAAGAAGCCAAGGCTATCAGTGAGGAAGCCGTGAGTGCTGAAGTAAGTGCTGACCAGCAAGAAGTGAGTGCCGAGACGAGCCAACCAGCGGAGCAAGAGGTCACAAAGTTCCTGGCGCTGGACAAGTGTCTCCCACGAAGAGAGTTCCTGCAGGTCGTTGAGATCCCAGTCGCGCCATCGTCGACCACCACTGACACGCCTGCAGTCGTTGAGGACAGAGAGGGTGAGCCAGCGAGACAGCCACTGAAGATCCTGTACGACTTTGAGTGGCTCGCCGTGTTGCGGGCGACGCACCACTTGGCGTCCGCGAACAGGTACGCGCCGCGCGTGCCTCAGGAGGAGATGCACATCGAGGCTAGTGACATCGAGTGGGTGCGCGCGCGCCATCGCGAGTTCGCCGTGGAGAAAGGACTCCATGACAAGGTCGAGGGCGAGTGGCTGTCGGATTTCGTCAAGACGGCCCCAGCGTTCGGTGAGGAAGAGCGCGCGTGGGACGGCCGCTCGTTCCGTGGAAACCCGCAGACCGACCTGCTGCTCGAGCTCTTGAAGTTGCCGCATGTGGTGACGTCACCCTACGTCGGTGGAACTGGTGATGGCGTTGCAGGCGCTGGTGTCGTGGAAGATCCGAACGAGATTGACCTGGACGACGATCTGGAAGAGGACGCAGAAGAAGAAGTCGAGGCTGCTGCTGAGCCTGTGGACGCCCAGAAGGCAGTAGAGGTGCAAGCAGAAGACCCCAACGAGCTGGACATTGATCTGTAGGCTGGGATACATGATGGGTAGAGGTTGCTGTGAATCACAAAACTGGTAGTCTGTCGTCTCTATCTGTACACGTACGTCTGCTTGTCTCCACGATCGCTATTCTCCAGTATCCACGCTAGAATGGCACGACATTCCTTCCTTCTTCGCCTTTGCGATCGCGCCCTCGGGCTTTGCCATCGGTCGAGACCACAAAGGAGCTCGATAATGCGAGCGTGTCCACGCTCGTCACACTCAAGGAGCGTGTATACGTTGCAGCCCTCACTTCGGTGCTCATGAACTTGACCCGTGGGCTGCGCTGCTGATCGCAATTTCTGCACTTCACTTGAGAGAGAGACACGTCGGGTTGGAGTCGTACAGGAGCTTGACGTAATCGACAAGCCCAAGCTCGACACTGCTGGCAATGCCGCAGTGTTCACACAAAAGCTGCAGCGTCTGAAATTGTGCGTTCTTGACTGCGTCCACCATTGCCTGGCTGCTACAACCTTCCAGATGGTGCGCGTGTAGGAACTGGATGACGCTGATGTGCCGAGTGAGCACGGCGCCGTCCCACTGGTTCTCATGGAGGTACTGGACAATGTCCAAGTGGCCATTCGTTGCAGCTAAGTTCATCGGAGTGGGGCGCTTATGCTGGTCATAGTACATGCGGCACGCCTGCCTGTTCTCAAGGAGGACCTGACGACGTCCAGGTGGCCATTCGCTGCCGCCACCTTGATGTGGTCAATCACACAGCCAAAGGGTTCTTTATGGGTGTCATGCAGGTACTGGATCAGCTCCAGCTGTCCAGTGCTCACAACGCCGTACACGATATCTCCGGATATGCAGTAGTTATGGCGCACAAGCCACTTAATGACCTCCACGTCGCCTTGCTCGCCCAGGTGTTTGTACTCTTTACGACTGCAGGGATCAGAGTAAAATGTTTTCCAAAAGCTGGCGTGCAACCAATCGAGCAGCGTCAGGTCTCGCGTGTGCATCAATGCGAAGCCTAGGTATCCGCGCATCAGCTCCTCCAGCCTTCTTCCAAGCTTTGAG
>JAASGT010001199.1:0-10223 GCA_023334315.1 Globisporangium alternatum | reverse complement strand
TTTCAGGGCCATTCGTTGCACGCTGGCTCTGCAAACTACTTCAGATTTGCATGCATTTATAGTAAGATCAAGATAGCCGAAGTAGCCCCACAGAAGTACTTCCCATACAAATAAACAGTTCGACTTTTGCTTTTGAAGACTCAGTTCTAAGGCCCTTCAGATTGTGCTCAGGGGAGCCAATCAGCGTATCGAGTTGCACTGCTGAAAGCAAGCAACACACGCAACGCACAAGTCCTTGAGAGAAGGTGTCCACACACGCTTCTTCACTCTGTGTACTGTGCCGCGTAATGCGAGCATTGACGTGCCCGGTTACAGAAAGAGAAAAGCAAAAAAACACAAGATGGCGAGTAGCAAGATGGTGAGTGGCGCGACGCGCAAGGAGCATCGATGCCTTCTGACAAAGCAGCAGCTCGTTTACACATCGAGAGAGAAATCGATTGGAACCGGTAGATAAAATGGAGCAGGGTGGGCGACAACAAACACTTGCGACAACTGTATATACCTCCACGTGTATTAAATTTAAAAAGCATACCGATAAAAACTGGTACGCCGAGGTAAATTAAATAAGGTCAGATTTTGTCCTCATTAATTGTACATTTGCAACTTTAATATTTATATCCAATCACACAGCGTTTCTCAAATTTGTCGACCTTATATCGGTTGACAATATTATGGAAGAAAGCTTGTTTATTAACATATCAGCTAATGAGATTGAAGAAATTCTTTCTTTCTGATTAGCCGAAAACTTGTCATTCCAACAAATCTAATTAAAACCCAAATTAATGGGTTTTATTAGAAATATCTATTATCGAACACTTTCTGGTACCCAAATTTAATTATTTTGGGACGATTCAGGTTGCCTTCTCGTGAAAACTGGGTTCATACAACACATCGAACGAGGGTAGGGTTCTCTAGTCTAACAGCTCATTAAACTTGTTTTGGGCTGGAGGGTTCTTCAAAATGGGTGGGGAAAACGTACAAATCTTTTCACTTCAATACTGAGAGCAATATGTTTTGAAAATTTGTTTATTTTGGGTATTTCATCTGTTACTACCAATAAAAAGATGCAAATTCATCTAAAACTCAAATCATATCAACTAGCAAGCGCTCTTCACTTGGCTAACCCAATTACCGTTTGGGTTAGCGTGAGTGCATCGACCACGCAAACGCACGAACACAGCGATGGTCTCGGACGCGCTGCTGCTGCTCATCGCGCTCACGGGGCTCAGCGCCACGGTGCTCGTCATCCTCTACTTTGCCGGCTACTTCCGCGGTTCCACGGTGCGTCCATTGGTGTCTGTAAGCTGCTCGTGGTGGTGTTGTTTCGGGTTGAGCTATCAAATGACTGACTTGATGAGGGATCTGGTTGCGTGTGTCTGATGAAATGAATGATTGCAGCGCATTGCAGACGCAGCAGAGGAAGCTGATGACGAAGGCGTCGTGAAGGCTGGCGGAAGACGAGCTGGTGGCGGTCTCGCTGCGCTGCGCAAGCGCAAGGACAAGAAGAAGGCGGACGCCGGGCGAGAGGAACAGCAACAGGCGGCTGCAGCACCACCAGCGGCGGCGCGTGAAGTAGAAGTGCAGGACCGCGATGGCGACGAAGATGCGGAGAATGCGAACGACGAAGGAATCATCGAGCCGTGAGTGCAGCTGTATGTGCTCGAATGGTGATAGAGGAGCTCATCTTTTGTGGATGTTGTGTTGGCTGCAGACGCGCGCTGACGAAGAAGGAGTTGCAGAAGGAGATGAAGAAGCGCGAGCGCGAAGAGATGCGCCAGGTGCGTTGCGTTGCATCAGTATTGGGTATGTTGCGGACACGCTGTATGTTAATGCTGTCGCTTGTTGACGTGCGCAGTTTGAGGAAGCGCGTCGCGAGGAGATGAAGAAGAAGAACGAAGCGAAAGAAGAGGTTCGTTATATGAATGTATCGTAGAAGTAGTGATTGCCTCATAGTATGGCGCCAGCTCATCGTGTAATAACCTTTCTTTTATTATGTAGGCGCTGCAAAAGAAGCGCGAGGATGACGCGAAGCTTGAGCAAGAACGCGAGGCGGAGGCGCAGCGCGTGAAGGCCGAGAAGGAGAAGAATGAGCAGGAGGAGTTTGACAAGTGGAAGGACATGTTCGTGGTCGAAGAGGAGGGTTCGAGGGCCGCGGAGGACAGCGAGGAGTCCCAAACTCTGCTGCAGCAGTTCGTCGACTACATCAAGGTACGTCCTACTATTAAACCTGCTTTGTATTTAAAATGTTGATTACTGTATCTAATCCAGTGGATATGAATGAGAGCAGAGCCACAAGGTCGTGCTGCTCGAAGACCTCGCGGCTGAGTTCAGCCTATCGACGCAGGACGCGATCGAGCGCGTGGAGGCGCTGCAAACGTCGAACCGCATCACGGGCATCATTGACGACCGTGGCAAGTTCATTTACATCACGGAGGACGAGATGGAGAAGGTGGTCAAGTATATCCAGCGCAAGGGCCGCATGAGCCTTTCAGAGCTCTCGAAGGAGTGCAACAAGCTCATTCGTCTTGAGGGCGACCACGCGAACAGCTCTGCGGCGACGCTCTCGGTCGACTGGCTCGATGAAGTAGCTGAAGAACAGGAGACCAAGGAGCCGAGCTCATGAGCTCATATGACAGAAAATGACGAAAAAATGGTGGATTTGTCGGAAATTGGTTCGGAAGCCAAAGTGTGTTGTCTGTGATGATAGATAAGATGTATTAGTTTAGCGTCTGTGTCAGCGTAAGGACGTGAGCGTGGTGTAGATAAATTAGGCGTCAAAGTACCACTGCGCTGTCTTCCGCCTGTAGGAGGCCGGCGGCGCGTTGGTCGCGAACTGCACGACGCGCTCCTTGTGCTGCTTCTCAGCGAGCTGCATGCGCTTGAGCTCGAGGTAGTCGGCCTGGCGCTTCTGCTCCTCGGCGAGGCGACGCTCGTCCAACTGGCGCACGAGGTCCGATTGGTTGCGCTTGAGCTCCTCGCGACGCTCCTCCTGCTCGCGCAGCTCCTTCTGGAGCGCCTCCTCGCTCTCGCGCTTGAGCTGCTCCATGTAGGCGGCCTCGTCCTGCTTTTGCTGCACCTTGCTCTTCTGCTTGAGCTCGGTCTGGTTGTTGCGCGAGATGAGCACCTGGCGCAGCAGCTCTTGGCGCGCGGCCTCCTCAGCGTTGTGCTGCGCGTCGCGCTTGGCCCAGACCTGGTCCTCCATGTCCTTGCGGATGCGGTCCAGGTACGTCATGTCCTCGGCCTCAGTCTCCATCTGCTTGCGCAGCATGCTCTGGAACTCGAGCTGCTCCTGCTTAAAGCGCTCCTGCTGCTCGCGCTCGCGCCGCTGCGCGTCGGCCTCCTGTGCGAGCGCGAGCTCCAGCAGTCGCATGTCGTACTGCTTCTCCCGCTCGGCGGCGTGCCGACTCGCCTCAACGCGCTCCTGGTTGAATCTCTTCACGTCCATCGCACGCTAGTGGTTGAAATATCCAAGTCAAATAGACGTCAGCATGGAAATGTTACAAAGCTCGGGAGGAATTTGAGCAGTCACGAACGTACCGCGATCTCGTTCTGCTTGTTCTGCTGTTCAAGCTCCTCCTCGACCTGGCGCAGGCGATGCCACTCATCCAGCAAAGCGCGGCCCTCGGCCTTCTTGTGCTCTTCCACTTCGTTGCGGCTCTTGCGGAAGAGATCCACCTGCAGATCCAGGATCGCCTTGACCTCTTCGTTGCGCTTGATCGCCATCTCGCGATCCACGCGGTCGCGCTCCTCCTTCTTTAGGCGGTCTTCCTCCCAGAGCTGCGCCATCCGCTCCTCAAACAGTTTCTGCAATAGGCAATACGTGTGAGTTAAGCACATAAGATGTTGTGTATACAGGACTCGTAACATTGCAGTAAGAATGCACCTCCTCTTCCTCGATCTGCTTGCGCTCGTCCAGCTGCTTATCGCGATCAGAAAGAACGACTTTCTGCACTTTGCGCGAGTCTTCTACGCGGCAGTCGTCGCAGGATTCGCTGAAAGTACCAACACACATCCCAGTCAAAAGGCATTCACAGTGAGACTCACGCTCGTAAAACACAACAATCAGACAAAAGAAACAACATTCGTACCGGTACTGCTGCATGCGCTTCTCCTCCACGATCGCTCGTCTCTCTCTCTCGCGACGCTCCTTGAGCTCCAGCGCGCGCTGGATCATTCTGCAGTAGTGAACAATACCGTGTTACCACCATGCAACACAGGGGGGGGGCAAAGTGGCGATGAGGCTTCCTCACTTGTGCTTGCGGTCCTCGGGGGTCTCGACGTTTGCGAGACACTCGTCTTTCCACTCCTCCATCTCGCGGTTGTACAGCTCCGCTAGTCTAATAGCCACCGATAGCAAATTTCAACAAGGCTCGGTTGTTAATCACATGATCAGCACGTGCAACACATGAACACACACACTCTCGAACCTCAGACGTCGCGAGTGCAGCTGCGACTCGTGCTGATTCTTGAGCCGGTGTACTGTGCGCTGCACCATCGTGCCTTCGGAGCGCGTGTGCAGCGTTTGTTCCCATTCCGCACGCGAGTTGGCGCGGTCGAGCCCCTTGACGCAGTCCACGTAGCTCGCGAGGTGGTCTTCGCGCTGGCGGCGCTTGAGGATGAGCGACTCGCCCACGCCGCGGCCGCCCTGGCCCGCTGCGCGCGTGTTGAACGCAGCAGCCATGAGCGTATAGCGATGGACCTCTTCTGCTCTTCTCTGAGGGGCGTCGATCGCGGCAGCGGCTCTTGCTCAGGCTCTCGATGCTGTCGTGGGAGCTCTTGAGGAAAATGACTCCAAAATTAGCGGAACCGCTTCAAATTGAAGCCAAAAATATCCAGCCAATCACTGATTTGAACATTCAACAAATATTGTTTTATCCAGTTATATCATTCAAAACTGTGATGACGCCATCAAAATGAAGCAATACTATACTCTGATTGGCATAAATTAAATAATTCTGCTTAAATTGTATTTTAGCCATTCAAAAGCAGGAAAGGATTACGCACTTTCTCGAAAACTCTCGATTGAAGAGTGAAGGTCAGTGTGACCAGCATCATCTTGCTGCATTGCTGAATTTCGCCACTGAAAACGAGAGCTACTCAAGAGAGATGGAGACGCTGCACGTGCTGTTCAAGGGCAAATCTTACGTGTTCCCGCTGCCACAGGGCGCCGCTACGACGCTCGCGCACGCGCAGCAACTGCTCGCTGATGAGCTTCACGTGCCGCAGGACGCGCAGCGCTTGTTCCAGAAGAAGAAGAAGATTGACACGACAAGCGAGTCGCGTGCGCGGCTGCTGGTGGATGTGTGCGACGACACACGCGACGCCAAGCTGTATCTGATGGCGGGCGCGTCGACCTCGCAGATCGACAGCATGAAGCAGACCCAGGAGAGCGTCCAAGCCGAACAGAGGAAGCGGTGAGTGTGTGTGGCGTGGTGATACTTTTCGTCGAGGACGTGGTGGTGATGGTTGAAGACTCACCTTGACTGTGTGTGGATTTTTGAATGTGTATTAGAGCGAATCGACATGTCGTGAGCATCGCGAAGAGGAATGAAATGGTCACTACGCGGGATGCTGTCTCGACGGACTACCGCTTCCACGCGATTGAAGAGCTCCCGAATTTCTCAGACAGAAGCCGAGCGCGAGAGATCCTCGAGCGACTCGCCAACGACCGTGGCATTCTCGCGGTCATGGCCAAGCACAAGTACGTCTGGAGCTCAGTTGGTGCTTTTATTGGTGATGAGAAACGAATAGAACTCACACTGCATTTTTTATGTAGATGGAGCGTCGGCACCCTCGCCGAGATGTACCCGGATGGCAAGGTCGGCGTCGACCCCGTGTGCGTCTTGGGTCTGAACCAGAACAAAGGTCAAAAGATTCTGCTGCGTCTGCGAACGGATGACCTGCTCGGATTCCGAAAGTACTTGGGGTATGCTCTCGATGTCGTCTTTTGGTATCGAACTCGTATCTGTTCACTCTAACCTTTTTCATTTCTGTCATTGACTTTAGCATCAAGAAAGTGCTCTTCCACGAGCTCACACACAACGTACGTGTCTGAATCGGTATTGTTGTTCTCATTGAGCTTGCATTCATCTTCTTTTGACGTGCCCTTGAACCTTTGCTTCTATACTACTTCAGGTTCATTCCGAGCACGACTCCAAGTTCTACCAGCTGATGCGGCAGGTCGAGAAGGAATGCGGTGAGCTCGACTGGACAAATGCAGGAGGTGCGGCTGTCGGCGGGTCGGATGTGGCAATCATCGAAGATGACCACAATGATGGCACAGATTCACGCTCGGGCGGTGGACGCAAACTCGGTGGGGGCACATCCACGAGTCGCTTGCTACTAAGCCAAGAAAACCTCATTGAGGCAGGAGAAGCCAAGGTCAATGCGAGTCAGCTGCATCTATTGTCAGCACCTACACCAGCAACTACGCCTGAAGTGATCACAATAGATGACGATGCATCAGAGGAGAAAATCGCTGCGCCTGCATCCTCAGAGACTGGAACTGAGGCGTCACCAGCACCCATGGATGTCGAAATGGAAGAAGGTCAGCCTGACCAAGAAGTAGAGGCTGTGGTTGAGTCGGAGGTCGCCACTACTGTGGATACTCAGCCAGACCAAGCGATGGAGGACGTCCAGGAGATCCAAGACTACCAGCCAAGTACGTATGCCTTCTTGCTTGCCTTGGCCCTTTCGAATGCAAAGCTGACTAACCGACGTTGTACTCCTCACACACTCGCAGGCGAGCGCGAACAGCGGATCCTGGACGCGATCCGCCAGCTGCGCACGCGTCACAGCGGTGAGAGCGTGGCTAAAGCCGTGTCGCTGCTGCACAAGATCCTCTCAAACATTGTGACGCACCCTCTGGAGGAGAAGTTCCGGTCGATCCGCAAGACGAACCGCGTCTTTGAGTCCTACGTCGGCGCGTTCCCCGAGTGCCTCGAGTTCCTGCGCGCCGTGGGCTTCGAGGACCAGGCCGAGAAGTACGTGCTCGTGCGCCAGGACCCCGTGCTTCTCTGGGTCGGCCGCGCCACGCTTGAACCCATGTTGCCGAGCGCCGCCTGAGCTCAGGATGTGATAGTGCCATGGTCATGCTGAAATAGATAGATCTCGCTGGTTATGTATAAACTGCTCTGAACCGCTCTGAACCGTGCTTGCTAGTGTCGTGCTGTTGTTGTCCTTGCGACTTGTCTCTTCGTGTGTTGACACAAAATTATTCCCAAGTGTGCCATCATCAGGCGCACAATCATGTGGCCTCTCAGGCCAATAGCGAGCAAGCAAAGCAAGACCAGCTGGCAGTCAGTCTCACGCCCAGAAGAAGAAACACAAAGAAAGCGACTTATATAGCGCCGGCTGCCGTCGCCCTCCACACACACAAGCGTCTCAAGCAGAAGCCACGACAGACAAGCGAGAGCTCAGTATGATGAGCGCCACTGAAGAGGAGCTGCCGCTCTACCACCACCAGCAACCTTCATCATCAGACGACAGTGGCACCAATGCCGCCATCAATGGCCAGCAGCAGCAACAGCGCCTGTTGCTGCTCAAGACGGCGCTCGCCGCGCTCGCGGTGGTCGTCGCGCTGCTGCTGCTCTCGCTGCTGCCGGTCAAGCTCTACGTGCTGACGCTCTCCTCGTGGGTCAAGACGCACACGTTCCTGGGCACGTTCGTCGTGGTCCTCTTCTTCTGGACCGCGATCCCGCTCTGCGTCCCGTCGACTGTGCTCGAGGCGATCGCCGGTTCGCTCTTTGGCGTCGTGCACGGACTGCTCGTGATCATAATCGGCAAAACCGGCGGCTCGCTGTTCACGTTCTTCCTGGGCCGCAAACTGGGCCGGGCCGTGCTCGGCGACTACCTCACAGCAAAGTTCCCGACGTTCAGAGCGCTCTCGGCCGTGCTCACAAGCCAGGATTCCTGGAAGCCGCTGCTGCTCTTCCAGCTCTCTAGCATCCCGAACGTCGTCAAGTGCTACGGGCTTGCGATCACCAACGTCTCGTCGTTCCGGTTTGCCGTGTCCTCAGCCGTCGGCGGCCTGCCGCACGCCGTGCTCTGGGCCAACATCGGCGACCAAGCGAGTGACATCGCGTCCATCGTGTCCGGCCAGAGCGAGCTGAGCTCTTCGCGGCTCGCGATGCTTGTCGGTGGGGCAGTGGTCACGGCCGTCGCCATGGCACTGCTCGTCGTGTACACGAAAAAGCAGCTGGCCGAGCTGCAGAAGCGCGAGTGTCGCAGCGGCAGCGAGGAGGAGACGTATCTGCTCAACCTCGAGCCGTCCGAGCCGCTCATCGCGATGCACGCGGAAGAGAACGAGCTCTCCAAGACACGGGCAGGCAGTCTCTTTATCGTGTAATTGAGAGACAGCCCATGTTGGAGTTGCCTTGCAGCTCACGCATTGATAGACATCCAGATATATAGATAGAGATAGATAGAAAAGATAGAGTGGATCGATTGAGTCGTCGTGCGAGTATTAAAACAGTACCCGCGCATTACTCACAGAGTTGCAGCCACATGAAATGTCACCGCGTCCTCGACAGACAAGGACACGAGAGCTGCGCTTGCTACACGCACGTCGACTAAGAATAGACGACACCTCTGGCGCGGTCTTGTGATTATTTATAGTGCCGCTGATTGGACCTTCGCGAGTCATCATCTTCCGTGCCGGTCGTGCAAGCGCAATCATGCATCTCTGCGATGTGGCGACTCTTCTTATTCCTCCACGAGCTCTCGGATCATGAGCACTTGCTCGTTCAGCAGTCACACGCCCAAGTACCAGCTCCACCACAGCAAGCAGCAGACAATCGGTCTGCCTACCTACCCATCAGCACCGCAAGACACGTCCCATGGACGCTCATGACCACGAGCAGACACTGCAGCTCTTGGATGCCGTGAAGAAATCCCAGTCACGTACGTGCGCGCTATCCGCACGAGCCACGCGCTGGCTCAAGATTGGCACAGCGCTCATCGTCGTCAACTATGCGCTCTACTACCTGCTGTGCATGGTGCCACTCAAACACTACTCGATGGCGCTCATGGAGTGGATCCAGGCGAACAAGCTCATCGGCAGCATCGTGTTCCCGCTGGTGTACTGGTTGCTGACGCCGCTGTGCATCCCGTCGTCCATGTTCGACCTTATCGGCGGGTCGGTCTTTGGTCTTTTCTACGGCATTGTGCTCAACACGATCGGGAAGACCGGCGGCGCGCTAATCACCTTCGCGCTCGGCAAGAAGATCGGGCGCGAGCGCGTCGGCGGCTACCTCGAGACGAACTTTCCCACGTTCAGCGTGATCTCGACGATTCTGCAGAGCGAGAGCTGGAAGCCACTGTTGCTCGTGCAGCTCTCAAGCCTACCGCATGCGGTCAAGTCGTACGGACTTGCGATCACGGACGTGTCCACGTACCGCTTCGTGGTCTCGTCGTTCGTGGCTGCACTGCCGTTCACGATCGTGTTGACTCAGATCGGCTACGAGACGCAGGAGATGCTGCTAGCTTCCGAGTCGAGCGTAGGCGGATCGTCTGCATCGAACTCATCGAGCGCTCAGGTGGCTCTTTTTGCGCTTGGGATGGTGCTCACGGTCGCCACTATGGTGTTTTTCGTGATCTACACCAGAAAGGAGCTGCAGCGCCAGCTCTCGAAGGTCGGCGCGACGGAGAAGCGAGACAACGACTCGACTGTTGCCAAGCACAATGATGACTTTGAAAGCAAAGATCTGGAGCTGATTGTGCTGGAGCACTTGCTGCCGACGACTCAACCCACTTCCAGCCACGAGAGCGTGCCCAAGCAACGAAGCTTTTGTGGATAAGGTTGGAAGTTGGCCAGAGAGATAACGACGGGCAGAGCTGCTTCCGGCGACTGTATATTAGACAGACCAGCACTCTCACACTACAACGACGTATAATATATAAGCATGCTGGCAACATAGTGATCTCTCTTCTTTCAGCGCAGTCTAAAGCACATGCACGCGAAGAACGAGTTGAGCTTGGACGTGTGTGCATGGCATTTCTCGTAGCTCTTCGTCCAAATGTATCCATGTTCTCTGACTCACTTGAATCTGTGACATGAAAGCAGACCACTTAATTCAAGTATCAAAAGGGTTCTAAATTATTTGTCACAATGATGCACTCGCATGCCTACCATCGTACACAAAAGCATCCTGGTATGTTGCGTCTAGCGATAGTTGACATCAAATCCACGATTTATGAGGTCTCAATTCACAACGTCGCTCATA
>JAASGT010001198.1:0-10262 GCA_023334315.1 Globisporangium alternatum | reverse complement strand
ACGCACGTAGTTGAGCGCGAGCGCGACGAGCGAGCGCCAGAAGATCGCCTCCATGGACGTCATCGAGTACGTGTTGTACTTGAGGAACGTCGACATGAGTGAGAAGCAGACGGCTGACGCCGCAACGCATGCGATGCCCAGTAGCGCATACGGCTGCTACAGTGAAGTGTCCTGCAGTCCAGCGGACGCCTTGGTGGCGACAGCGGTCGGCAGCAGCGCCTCGATCTCTCGCGCGCTCCTGCTCTCCGTGTCCGGCGAGCTCGTCACAGTCTGATGTTGAGCTCTTCGCTTGCTCGTCATTTGGAAAATTTATTGCTTGCTAATATCAGAGGGCCTGCTTAGCTTTTGCAGACTTGCTTAGGTGTGGTGCGGTGGGTTATACAAGTGAGCCAATGGACATGGTCTTCATTTTCCTACACATTCTCTGTTTCAAAAGGTTGATGCCCACCTCCTTTTCGCTCTCTCCTCGTGAGCGTAGTGCTACAGTAGCTGCGAGATCCAGATCATCGCATCGCGCCTTCTCTTGTCTGCACTGCGCGAGCGATTGAAGCCCGCAAAGCAGGTGGCACATCACACGTGAGCAAGCACCTGCGTCGTCACTTTGCTCCCACAAGCAACGCTTTCGAGGAGCGCTTTGCATCGCGTCGTAAACAGAATGCTCGAGCTGGAGAGCTAGCTCCAAAGCCAGCCGGTGCTCGAACGCTCTCTCGCAATACATAACCTCACATTCAGAGCTGAAGAAGCGTGGTGCTCGCGCGTCAGCTGGTGGATGAACGGCTCTGTTCACGAACGGACAACGTGTGCGTGCACATTTCAGTTGGCGGTCTGCCATTTGTATACAGTATCCTGACCGACACCACTGAATCTCTACAGAGGTGCCGCCTGTAGATTGAGAAGCACGAGCCGGCGATTGCGGCGTTATTAGCCACAGCTCGAGGTTTGCATTGCATTGAGAATTGAAGTCACGCACTCTGTTGTAGGGTATCAATGTGCATCCGTCTGCATCGGGCTCAAAGCTCCGCCTCGGTGCACAGCTTCCCATCTGGACACGCGCACGTCGAGATGACCGAAAACATCTGCTTTGCTCACGTGTGCCGACAATTGTTGTTGATGACTCTGTCTGTACATTGTTGAGCTCGTATCAGGTGATCGAGTCAGTAAAGGATCGTCCGAATCCCAGTTCGCACGCGCTCGTCAAGGATGGACGCCGTGCTGCCGCCGGTCACCAAAGTAATGTACTTGCAGCTCCGTAACGGATCTCAACGCGTCGTCCCGATCTCGATAATGATGGCTGACACCTGCTGGTGGTCGATCGCCTCGTTTTCTCATCAGGGCACAGGCAATCGCCGCTGACTGCTGGCTGCTTCGTTGCGCCTTTTGCCAGCATCCTCACTCTCACTCGCTCATTCTCCATTTCGCACCGCACTGCCCCCACCGACATCGACAGACATCCGCCCTCCTCACTACTACAGTACAATGGCCCCCATGCCTCCATTTTCAGCTGAGACTTTCGCTGCGCGACCACCAAGTGAGACCACCGTCGTCTTTCCATCAGCGGGACAGACAGTGTTGGTCACTGGCGCAGCGGGGTTCATCGGCTTCCACACGTGCGTGGCGCTGCTCGAGCGCGGCGACAACGTCGTGGTCATCGACGAAGTGAACGACTACTACGACGTGGCGCTCAAGCAGGCGAACCTGGCGTTCCTCACGACCACATACTCGAGCTCGCGCGTCCACATCTACATCGGCGACCTCTGCGACGAGCAGCTCGTGCGCCGCGCGATCAAGGAGACGAGCCCGACGTCCATGATCCACCTGGCCGCGCGCGCGGGCGTACGTCCGAGCATTGATAACCCACTGCTCTACATCCACTCGAACGTGCAGGCGACGACCGTGCTGCTCGAGGCCTGTCGCCAGTTCGGCATCACGCGCTTCGTGTACGCGTCCAGTAGCTCCGTGTACGGCGGCAGCCAGAAGGAGTTCTTTAGTGAGAGTGACGTCGTGGACTTTCCCGTGAGCCCCTACGCGGCCACCAAGAAGACCTGCGAACTGCTCGCGCACACGTACCACCACCTGTACCAAATCGAGTGCATGGGGCTGCGCTTCTTCACGGTCTACGGACCGCGTGGGCGTCCCGACATGGCGCCGTTCAAGTTCATGGACCGCATCGCCAAGGACATTGCGATCGAGCAGTACGGCGACGGCAGCTCGTCGCGCGACTACACGTACATCGACGACATCGTGCAGGGCGTGCTGCTGAGCCACGACAAGGGCCACGGCTGCGAGGTCTTTAACCTGGGCAACGGCTCGCCCGTGCTGCTCACCGAGTTCATTGCCACGATCGAGTCGCTTGTGGGCAAGTGCGCGACGATCAAGATCCTGCCGGACCAGCCGGGTGACGTCCCGCGGACGTGCGCAGACGTGTCCAAGGCGAACCGATTGCTCGGATACAAGCCCACGACGCCGCTGTCCGTTGGACTGGCGAAGACCTGGGCCTGGTACTCGGAATACTACGCCCAGAGCAGCTAGACTTGATGTGGAAGAGTCAGGGCTTGTGTGTGTCTTGTAATAATGCGTCCATCAATCTAAACAATTTGTTACTGTATTGACGATCAAATGCCTATTGATTGGCTTACACGAATACCAGCACTGCTGTGGACATCATAGATACTAAAGCAAGCACTGTAGCCCCACTTACAAAACCTGACGCACTGCTGCTCGCCTTTGGTCGTCGCGGCCGGGCCTTGATGCTCGCGTCCAAGTTGGTCGTGGTCGTGCAGTTGATCTTGACCCAGAGCGTCGGGTCAGACGTCTTGATCGCGTCCGCGGGGGACGACACGCCATCGATCCACTCGACGCGCTGGTTGGTCTTGAGCGCCACTTCGTAGCACGAGTCGCACAGCTCGGCGCCATTGTGCTGCCCATCGCCGTCCGAGTCCTGCTCGCACAACGCCTTGGTCCACACGTGACCCGCGGCCGCAAAGTCCTTGCCGAACTGGTTGTTGCTGCCACCGCCGATGTTGTTCGTGTGGCCGAGCACCGCGACGTCCGGCACGTTGGCGCCGTTCGGGATCATCTCGACATACTCGGGCGAGCGGCCACGCGTGATGCGCAGATCGCAATTGCGTCACCGACAAGCAGTGCACGGCGGTTATATGAGGTGGCGAGTCTTCTGGACGGCATCTTGTTGAATGCGGATCGTGAGGCGACCTACGAGGGGAGTGTGGCCAGCAAGCAACGAGAGCGAGCGATCGCCATGGAAGCCGAGAGAACTTCTGGAGGTTTGTTCGCATGGTTTCATCGGCGACGAGCAAAACGAGATTAACTTATGTAGTCCACATAAGATAGACCTCGTCTTCCTTCAAGCATTCTAGTGGCGCTGCTTCGACAGCATGTATGGATGCAACGCCAGCATCTACTACCAAGGCATGCATGTTACGTTAGTCAAGCGCGTAGATCGTAGTCGGCACTGCGCGCTGCCAAGTGGATAATGCAAAGACGTGTGTGTTCATGGATGGATGGTGTTGGAAGACAGCGAGTGATGGTCATTCGTTTGCGTATCTGGCGCTGCACGGGCTCACAACTGGATCAGCGTGAACTCGTTCGTGCTCTTGCGGCGCCGCATGGAGCGCGCACCGACCGAGTTCTCAGTCTCCACCAGCGGTCTCCGGCCAGGGACGCCTCCCGACGCGTCGCTCTTGTCCCCACTGGGAGCTGCACCACCACCCGAGCCACCAGGGGCGTCGGTTGCCAGCACCATGCTCGTCACAGCTGCGATCTTGGCACTCAGGATCGCAGACTTGGACGGCGAGCCCGAGCCCGAGTCCGCGTAGTGAGTGTTCGAGGCGTCCTGTGCCAGCATGTCGACCTTCGGGTGGATCACATTCAGGAACCCGCGCCGCGTGCGAATGAGACCGTTCTTGACGATTAGTCCCATTGCAAAATACACTGGTGGGTGGATGCAGAGCTGGTTCGCAACCGTCTGCTCGAGCTCAAAGCAGTTGCGCACGAGGCTGCGCGCTCGGATCGGCAGCTCGAGCTGCTCTTCTAGTGGCAAGCGGCTATACGCTGCGTCCGTTAGGCCGACCTGAGTGGTTTGTGGCTCGGGAGGACCCAGGTCCAGGTCGTCCGTGCTCTCGATCACTTGGATGTCCGCTGCGTGTCTGTACTCACTCGCAGCAAGCGGTGCTCGCTGCTGGCGACGCAAGTACATGCCCTTGACCGCCAGGTACACACCGATGACGAGGAAGCTCTCAAAGACGATGAGCACGAGCGGGTCGTAGATCGCCTGCAGTGAGCTCGTGGGCGTGCTCACTTCGTACTCTAGTGCTGCGTTGTACGAATTGAAAAAGCCCGTCTGTCCCTTGAACGTGCGCGCGTCCCAGCTGCGCTGCTCCTCGAGCTTGTGCTTCTTGCTCGCAATGTCGAACACGATCGCGCGCTCGAAGAAGCAGACGCTCGCGACGAGCGCCATGAGCTCCGGGATCGACACGAACGTCGAGCGCGCGACGCTATACCCGCGTGCCTCATTGAGCACGACGACGAAGTCCCAGCCCAGGTTCAGCAGCGCCGTGACGAGCATCCATGCGCGCATGCTCGTCAGGAACGCGTGGTTGCGGCCGCCCGAGTCCACGTCCCAACCCGAGATCGCCGCGTTCGGGAGCATCGTGATCCAGGATAGCACTCCCGACACAATCGTGAGCACCACAACGGGCTTGCTGCGATAGAGCGACCGGTAGAGCACAGTCCAGCTGAAGTCCGAGTCGAGTCCGTCTGAGTCCCCGCGCCACGTGCCGAAGACGGGCACGCCCAGGACGCTGGCCACCTCCACGAGGCTGCGCGCCTGGGCTGCGAAGAGCGCCAGATCGATGAGGATCATGATGATGTACAGGTGGCCGAAGCTCGAGAAGTTGACCTCCGAGCGCTGGGCGATCGTCGCGGACGCCTCGGAGATGTGCTGCAACATAAAGAGCGAGCGGCTGTTCTGGCGGACGACAAAATCAAAGCCCATAACCGTGACCTTGTCGACCGCAAGCCACGAAAGTCCGTCGTGCACCTGGCCAAAGTGCTGCGCGTGGTGACCCACGATCGCGCTCTCGTAGAAGTTGGGGCTCGCGCACGTGAAGAGCGACGGCACGTACTGACCGGGGCCGCCGTATTGGAAGCCCTCGGTGCACACGACGTGCTCAAGCGGGTAGGCGCGACTGAGCATGTCGAGCATGCGCAGCAGCTCGTACTCGGCGTCCGAGTTGATGGCCGCCATCGCGTCGCCGCGGACGTCCACGTCCTGCATGTGATAGCGCCTTGGAAAGGCCGCGACGAGGCTCTCTTGGCAGAGCGGCGGCCGGCGGTGCAGCGAGAGCATCTTGCAGCTCGCCCAGGCGACCGCATCTACACGCACGCTGGTCGAGAAGATCACGTCGGACGCGACCACGACGCTACCGAAGTTGCCCAGGCGGCAGTTCTTGCCCACGAACGTGCTGAAGACCGCGTCGCTCGCGTGGAGCTGCTCGCACTTTTCGTAGAACGAGAGCCAGGCCGAGCCGTTCGTGCGCGCGCTCCCCTCGACTGGGAATTCCTCGCCGGGGAGGAGCGTCGACGTATCGACTGCTGGGATCAGTGGCGTGTGGCTGACGGCGCTTGTGCTCACGGCGTTGAACGCAAAGGTGTCGGGCGGTCCGAGCCACACGAGCTTGAAACACAAATCGCGCACATCGAGTGCGTAGAAGAGTACGAGTGCGAACAGCTGCACGTACTGCACGAGCTGCGATGACCACGTCCGCTTCATCGTCGCCCACTGCAACGAGTTGGAGCTTCGGGGTTCTAGCTTCTCCACTGCACGAGGCCGACTGTGTGAAGATGACGTTAAGGACCGCAACGCCTCGCTCGAAAGGGCGGGCGGCGCATTCCTTCTTGTGATACAAAAAGAATGCCAGCGGTTGGTTCGTTTTCCATGAAACGATCGGCTTCCGTGTGGTATGGGGTCCGTTGTAAGAGCTCTATCAATACACACATTGTTAGCGAAAACGCCCATACAGCCGAGCCCAAGAAAAACAAACACAAGAGCCTCACAGGTCTAACACACACAGCGGAGCTCTCTCGATAGGTCTTGGTGACGCACGGCGCAAGTGAAGAGTTCTGGGTTCCACTGTAATACATCGGAGCCATTATTGAAATCAAGTTGAAGTGGTACCAATGGCGGTGGTGATGGAGGGAGGCTGGTCAGCGCTTTGGCTCGCGGCAGTGGGAGGTCCACTGCCTGAGCAAACTATGCTCCGAGGCGGGTCGTCAGTCGAAGCGTCTTTTGCCAGAAGACTTCTGCTGTCGGAGGTACTGATTGTAGGCGTTTGATAGCGAAAGTGCGGGGATGGATGCACTCGAGCGAGCATCCAAGTCAAACGCATCATCGACAGGCCTCGTCAACGCGTGACGCCAGAAAAAGCGTGTCTCAATGTGGCGGTTCACCTCTTATAATAACTATTTGTAGCAATATTGTAAATTTTACAGGTATATATCTATGTTTTTTGCACAAATATAGAATATAAGAAGGTATAGATAGATAAGAAGGTACAGAAATGTGCTAGTTCAGAAACAACAGCTGATGTTTGGTAGCAAAGTCACCGTTCGGTGTTCTAAATTAGCTCATAATAGTGACATCTAGTGACATATACAAATTACCATACACATTCTCTTTCATCAGTCACTAAAAAGAGGATTGCACTGCTCCGCGTCACCACCAAAGCTCGTTGCTTGAAGCGCATGAAGCACGACACCGGATCCCTTCGCTCCTCCCTCCTTCTAGCCACCCACGCACTCGCTCAGTATCATGACTCGACACACTCACTTGCGTCTCTACGACTGAGAGCCACTCAGCACCAGAAGCCCCGCCCAGTCTCTCCACCCCAGTCTGCAGTAGTCACTCTGCGATCTGCGGCGCTCGCCTCACCCACAACAGTCTCCACTGCGCTCCAAGCACCCCGCTGTACTAACCGTCATGATGGGGCTACCTGATAGCCGCTTTCCGCAGATCTCGCTCACGGCCGAGGAGCAGCGCGCATACGACGACCTGGCGCTCGCGCTGCTGCAACGCACGCTCATGGCCTTCAATGTGTTCCCGGGCCACGTGGACAAGGCCAAGTGGACGCTCGTGCGCAAGCACAGGCACATGAGCGTGTACAAGAACACCGAGGGCACGCAACCGCCGGGCACGTCGCTGCTGCTCGGTACGGGCTTCATTGTTGGCACAGTCGACGACGTCATGAACGGTTTGTACTGCGACGAGACCGACGAGCTGCGCACGACCAAGACGCTGCTCCGGTACAAGTTCATCGACGGCGCCGTGCTGCACGTGAGCGAACGCCGGAGCGAGCAGCACCCGTACCGGTTCGCCGGCATCAAGTGGACGGCCGCCAAGGCGCCACTGAGCAGCTTGGTCAAGGACCGCGACCTGCTCATGTACGAGCGCATGGGCGAGACCCTGGACGCTAGAGGCTCCTCTGTGGCCTACAGCGTCTACGAGTCTGTCGATCGCCCCGAGTGGCCGGCCAACACGATCAAGAACATCAAGCGCGCGCGCACGACCACCTGTTATTTGTACCGGCAGCACGCACCGGGCATCGTCGAGTGCTTCTTCTCCGGTGAGTTCGTAGCCAGTGGCAGCGTCGCGCAGTACGTCTCGGACTACGCGATCGCTGGCAAGTGGCTCGCAGTGCGCAACAGCGTGCGGTGCTCCGAGGCCAAGAAGCTCTTGCAGCTCATCCAGTCCGCGCGCACGAGCACACTGTCCTCCAGGTACAAAGTGCTGGTGTGTCCTCCCGTATTGCCCTGTGCAGTATCAGGAGATCAAAGTCACTAACTCTATGCTTATCATTACTGTAGTGTCTACTGCTACCTGTGCAAAGCAGACCCTCCGCTGTTCGGCAGCGGCCACGCCCCATGCGCTGGATGCCTTCAGGTACGAGCACCTCAGCTTGACTTGATGCACTGATGTTGCATGGAAGGACCTCTAAGCCCAGCTAACGCTGATAATAGGTCGTGTGCAAGGTGTGTTCCAAGAGGCGACCGATCTTCCAGATGAATTGCCGCACGGGGAAGCCGCAGACCGAGCTCTTCTGCGTACCGTGCATCCGCTCGGTGGCATTCCTGGACCCGGAACTCAAGCGTCCTCATCGGCGGGACACCATCGCACATACGAGCAGCAGCCCCATATCGTCCTCAACTTCGCTATCCAGACGCGACTTCAACTGGTCGATGCCTGCAGGTACGACGCGCCTGACGGACGACAGCATTGGCAGCTTGGGCACCGACAGCGAGACCTCGTTCGAACTGCTGCTGGACCTCACGGCCGCCAGAGCGGAGGAGGACAGCGACAGCGACTGCTTCCTTTCCGAAGACGAGTGCTAGAAGTCCGCAAGGCGGTAGCCATGCACTCTGTAAGCGTGCAGCGTCAAGGCAAGCAGGAGCGATGGCGCCCTTGCCAAGTGAGACTCGGAATTGTATCTTGTCACGTCTGAGTCAGTTTTGTGTTGTCAAGATTTGCGTAAGAAAGTGTTCCTCTAAAATTAACTATTGGTTCTGTTAAATATTTGAAGAGGTCAATTCATGTGTAATTTGATTCACTTTTGACTTTATGACACAATACGCATCATAAAGAGTGAATGGTTAGCTCAGTTGACACGCGTGAAAGGATTGACTTTGACTTTTGAGAAAGTCAAAGTGAGAAACACATCAGTCAAGTAAACAAAGTGAATCCGCAAAGCGTTGCTGCTACACTAACGTTACACGAGAAATTCCTTTGCTGCCATATCTTCATTACGGTGTTGACTGAGCTACCGAAATTAAGATGCTAACTCTGCGCCACGTGACGTGTAGCTCTAGCCCATGTTTAAAATAAACCAGAAGCGATAAATTACTTCGTAAAACTCAGATTTTGAAATTCACAAAAATTCACATTTCTGAATCGAGGGATGCGCAATAGTGGTACAATCGATAGTGGTATCGTTTCAGAATCGGTGAGGTAAACCACAAACAATGGAGCCACGTATTTTAGCTGATACAATCTCACATTGCAGCCTTTGATGGCACGAGACGCAGTCACGCATGCTCACATCGACTACGACAACACCGTCAAAGCAAGCATGAGTTTGATTTTTACAGACACCATTTCTACTTCAGTTTCAGTTATAGAATCCGTCTTTCTATTTCGAACCTGACTTGACGGAATGCTCGTTCAAACAACGTAATAACCGTAAATAGTTTTATTTACGGTTATCATTTAAGATGCGGTTTTTCAAAAAGGGTGCGGAATTTCGAACGAATTGAGCCATTCAAATCACTTGTTTCTTCAGTTTGCAACAAGCACACAAGGCGCATTGGCGCGAACACGCACTCGCTCACTCGCTCACTCGCTCATTAGACTGCCAGGCATCCATCTGCTGCGCCATGAGCTCGAGCACGTCGTCCGTGTCGACGTCCACGTCCGTGGAGGCCGTGGCTGCCGCGTACTCGTCCGCGCAGCGCTCGTACACGCACTACACGCAGACGCTGCCGTCGGCAGCCGCGATCAAGAACGTGCCGCAGATCGTGTTGAGCGCCGAGGAGCAGGCTCACTACGACCGCGTCGTGGGCCGCGTGCTCTACCGCGCCGTGCAGGAGTATGCGACCTTCAACGGGCGCATTGACCGCAACTTGTGGGCGCCCGTGCGGCGCAACCGCGACATGGCCATCTATCGCAGCCTCAAGGGCTCAGGCAACTCGCGCGTGACGCTCATGCTCGGCATCGGCAAGATCAACGGCTCGCTCGAGGACGTCATGGATGGGCTTTACAGTGACCATACGGCTGAGCTGCGCAACGTCATGACGTTCCTCAAGTCCAAGTTCATCGCGGGCACCATCCTCCAAGTGAGCGAGAAGCGCACACCAGACGATCCGTTCAACTTTGCTGGGATCAAGTGGTTCGCGGCCAAGACGCCTGGTGGTGCGGTCTCGTACGATCGCGATTTGCTGACCTACGAGCGCCAGGGCATGACCTTCGACGCCGAGGGCAATGAGGTCGCGTACCATCTGCTGCAGTCCGTTGACCGTCCCGAATGGCCCGCGAACACGTTCAAGAGCCTCATCCGCGCACACTGCTCGACGTGCTACCTGTACAAGCGCAAGGGCAACAAGGTCGAATGCTTCTTCTGGGGCGAGTTCTACGCAAGCGGCAGCTTTCCGCAGCGGCTCTCGGACTACGGTATCGCTGGCAAGTGGCTCTCGGTCGT
>JAASGT010001197.1:0-10270 GCA_023334315.1 Globisporangium alternatum | reverse complement strand
GTGAACACGGCTGAAAAGATCGCACTCGAAGCCTCGACGCTCGCCACGTGCACGACCAGCACGCGCCGCCACTTGGAGGCCATCACGCCCACGGCCACGACCAACTACGTCGACAACGCGTTCTTCGACTGCTGGCGCACGGCCGACGAAGTCTACGCGTTCCTCGACACGCTGGTGACAGCGAATCCGACGACCTTCTCCAAGATTGCCTCAGTGTCCACGAGCTACGAAGGCCGCACGATCCCAGGCTACAAGCTCTCGACTGGTGGCTCGGGCAAAAAGGTTATCTACGTGCAGGGGCTCATCCATGCGCGCGAGTGGCACGCGGGCAGCACGACGTTCTACACGATCGCTGCGCTCCTCGACGGTCTTCGCAACAACGACGCCACCATCAGTCCGGTACGTAATCTCTCTTTTTCTCTGGCCCTCCGTGAGATTGATGGGCTTACTCAGATCCACTGACTGTACTCTCCTGTGTGTCTAATCTTTGGTCTATAGCTTGTGAACAAATACGACTGGGTCTTTGTCCCTATCGTCAACATCGACGGCTTCCGCTACACATTCAGCGGCAACCGCCTCTGGCGCAAGAACCGCCGACTGATCTCGGGCTCGACCTACGGCGTGGACCTCAACCGCAACTTCGGTCCTCTCCAGTACTTTGGCAAGGGCGGTGAAGGCCCAACTGCTGAAACATACCCAGGAAAGGCGCCTCTCAGTGAGCCAGAGACCGCGGGCATCTACAAGTTCCTCAAGACGCTGCCGCTCGCCGGTGCCCTGGACGTTCACGCGTACTCGGGTCTCGTCCTCCGACCATTTGGCAACCAGAACGCTCAGGCCGCGGCTCCGTACGGCGCCAAGCTCAAGACACTCGGCGACAACGTCAAGACCGCGATCCAGGCTGGCAACTCATTCACGTACACCAGTCAAACCGCCGCGCAGCTCTACCTGGCGTACGGCTCATTCATGGACTCAATCTTCCTGGAGTTCAACAAGACCGCGACGCTCAGTTTCGAGATGGAAGGCAGCGACTTTGTGGTCGACAAGAGCGTGATCCGCCCGGGTGGCCTCCACGTCTTCCACGGCATCGTGCAGTTCGCCAAGGAGCTCACTTCGTACTACAGCTAAGCGTATTCTGGAGACAGCCTCCTGTGTTGATTCTGAGAGATGAGAGATTTTGTCGTGGTTCAGTATTGTGATTAACAAGTTGATAAGTAAAACAGTTGTGATAAAAGGGTAAGCTAACCGATTATTTTCTTAAAAATGAGTAAAAACCAAGTGTGGATACTGGTACTTCAGAACCAGGACGATTGATGTCGGCTAACCGAGTGGAACCATACCTGGATCCAACGCGGCGTGATAGCAAAGAACCCAAGCACTTGCGACCTAAGCATCGGACATATTTGAGTTCAGCACTGCGCTCGCTTGCTTGAAAGAGCGATGCTGGCAGCTCCTCGAGTTCCATCAGCGGCACAAGTAGCAGTGGCCGAAGGTTCACGAGGCCAGAGAAACTCGGTAGTTGACGCAAGTGCTGGTGAACGGTGAGTTGCAGGAACGAGAGCACGGCCATGTTGTCGAAGAGGTCATCGAAGAGCGACTTGGGGTTCAAGATGCGAAGCTCTCCTTCGATGTGCCTATATGAGAAAGTAGATAATTATGTGAGTGAGGGTCGTTCTTCTGAGCCTTCGCATTGACAAGTTCATGGCTTACAGAAACTTGAGTTTGGTGAACTCCTTTGCGGAGGTTGGCAGCACTTCGGTGAGGTACAGACCAGAGATCTGCGTACATGACGGGAATTAGTGAAGATCGGTGTAAGTGGCCTTTGCAATATAACTTCAAACACTTCACATACATGTGTTCCAAGTTGTTACAGCGTCTGAGCTCATCTAGGAGCGTTGGCAGCAGTCTGTTGGTGAGCTGAACCGTCCGCAGATCGCCTGATCAAGCTAGTTGTGCGACCTTGTCCATCACGTTCATGGGTTGCTGCCACTCGGCGTACGTCTTGGGTGCAGAGTCCCCATCAATGAGAGTGAGGTATGACACTGCGTCTTGTCGCCGTAGTGAAGGTTGATCCACCGAAAGGCGTGCACGAGGCACTCAGGGTGAGGCGAACAAGTTGCTCGTGAAGTCCCAATGCTCTGCGAGACGTACAATATGACCACTACAGGAAGCAGCACGAAGACAAGTGCCACTGGATATGCGCGTTCCAGCACCGCCCCACTTCACACTGCGCAGTGCCTGAATCACACGTGCCCTCCTTGCAGAAAGCATGCATGTGCTTCTTTGAGTCCAAGTGTCGTCGTCACAGAAGGTTGCTGTCACCGCGTTGTTTCGATCCCAACGCGCCGTGTGTATTGATGTGTCTGCTTTTCACTCTCACAGTTATATTATTAGGCACAGTCTCCATAGCTTCTCTCAGTTCAAGTTCGTTTCGGTGACATTGCACAAGTTTCCACCTGAGGCAAGGCATCAAATTGGCCGCCCACCCACTTCACTGCAATGCTCACGCAAGTCCGCAGGTGGGCGAATCACCTCTGGACTCGCTTGGACGCCCACTGGACCGCCGCTCAGGTCAGCCGCTGCGGCTCGTACTCCGTCGCGCGCCTCCAGGCTTTCGACGCCTACTGTCGCGCTGCGTCCCTCAATCGCGTCGTCGCCGTGTGTGTGCTTACACCACTCCCGTCGCTGATGTTCCCGCTACTGCTCGAGTGCATCCCGCTAAAGTCGGCGCAGCTGGGCTGGGACGCCAACAAAAACCTCTGGATCCGCTGCGCACTCGCCAACACGATGCTCACGATGAACTTCATCACGCAGGCGCGCCAGGTACTCCCAGACCTCGAGATCGCGCGATGGCGCATCTTCTGTGTGGCTCTATGCACAGGCGTATCGTTCGCCGGTGTGAGTATGCTGATCGCGTGGCTCTGGAGGTTCCCGATCCCGTTCGCGTTTGTCGTAACATCGATACCATTTGGATGCCTCGCTGTGTTCTTCTTCGCGATGCTGGTCGGTACACAGCCGTTCCAGCATGTGCAGCATCTCAGGGTCAAACTTCGGCGGCTGTGGCGGATGATGATGGTCCAGTTCACACTGATCACGATCTACCCGATCTATTCGGCGCTCTTCATGTGGTTCTCCAGCAAACAGCAGCCGCTCTTCCTCATCACGCTACCGGTGCTCAAGCTGATCATGAAGAACCTCATGGCGAGAACGTTTGTCGGGACAGACTTGGAGGATTCGATCCCGGAGATCACGGTCTTCTCGATCGAGATCTTCAACTCTCTGTATATATCGGCGTGTTTGCAGATGGCGAGCTCCGCACAGCGCACGACGCTCATCATCATTGCAATCGACGTGACTCAGTCGATCTTCACGGGCCACGGCGTCGTCAAGCGCTCAATCGTCCCTCACGAGCTCCGTGATCAAACTGCAGTATCGCCAGACGTTGCCATGTATGCGAGCGTGCGAGAAAGCTGTCTGCAGCTGAAGTTCCTGCGCGGGAGCCTGAGCAGCGATGAGGACCTCAAGGCTCTTATTGCTGCTGGCTCGAGGATATCCACTGAGACAGCCTCGGCTGAGGGCAACGAGGTCAATCGATTCATGCAAGTGTGTGGCAGCACGGGCGTGAACTCGGTCGTACCATCCAGCTGCTCCACTCCGGCTCGGCAATCGCCGACGCAAATAGCCTCGCGGTCCAGGGACGAGCGCACACGGATCGTGAAGCAGACGCTCGTGATGCTCTTCAACTGCGAGTACCTCGTGCTCGTCGAGTACATCGAGTGCGTAATCCCGATCGTCTACTCGATCTTCACGGCGGCACTCTTCCACCTGCCGAACGCGGCCTTCTACCCACATATCAGGATGCTGACGGACGAAAAGCTGCGTATCATGATGTTGCACCTCATCGAGTATACGCTGCTGGAGGTCGTGACACTACTGGGGCTCTGTCTGCTGCTGCGTATGAAACTGAGGGTCTCGGCGCTCTACCAGCTCGCGTTCGTGCTCGAGACGCACATGGAGATGATCCAGGCCAAGCTCTTCGTCTGGGTCATGTACAGCCTCACGTACGAACTCGACCACGCAGGTAAGACTATCTAGCAACTACTTGCAAGGTGTACTTCATCGTGACAATGACCGAATGGTGACGCTGCTCGTATGTATACAGGGATGAAGTTCTCGTTCGTGATCGACTGGATCAAGGAGGTCACTGCTTGAGAAGGGCAAGGACGCCACACAATTCTCAGTAACAAACTTACCACTACAAGGGTTCATTCAGCAGTTCTAGCTCGTTGCACAGTTATGAATTCGGAGCGAGTCAGTCAAGGTAATCGGGCGTGCCGCTCGTTTGCAAGCTCTCAGGTGAACGAGGAACCCCGTCAAGATGCCAAGAGAGCGCCAAAGTAGCAGGTCCCTGGAGTGCTCGCTCTTCATCATCACGCTCGGCTCGTTCTGTGAACGCTCTGGTTTATCCTGCTCGCTGCGCACCCGAACAACACGATCAACGACATCATGAAGACGGAGAAGTTCGATTATGGCGCCTTCTGGCTCCTGGTCGAGCCCACGCAGACGATCAAGTACATTGGTGTCTTCGGATTCGCGCTTGTACTTATCAGGTACCTCTACATCCTCCTGAACCTGGCTTTGTGGCGAGAGCGGTCCGTTGGCCCAACAAGCTCGAGTCTGAAGCATATAGGAGCTGCCCAGCGCAAAATTGTCTCGCTTTCAACGATTTTGCTGCAGACGATCTCGAAGATTGCCTACGATAGCGAACGAACGGCTATAGTCAAGCTTGTAGCAAACTTTGCCTTGGACCTGACGTCCGAAGCTACAAGCGCCCGCAAATTCATGGTGAGTTGGCTTGCTCAACGATACCTTATCTGCGGATCCGATACAAACACTTGACATTGCTGCCTACCTTTGTCTGCATGAACCAGAACGTGGGAATCCGGGTCGTCGACTTCGCGCTCCAGCTCCTGTTGCTTGTACAGAATCTCAAGAACGGCTACTCGCTCGTGCTGATCTACATCCTGGCAGTCATCATCTCTCTCAACTCAGTCGCATGCGTCTTAATGATGTGCCTGAACAGATTCCAGTCTGGGCTTCTTCAAGCCCTCGTCGACTGCTTGTAAGCTTTTTTCCGTCTTGAGCGTCCAATCATTCGCCCTGGACTTTGTAATGTCTTGACGTCATCGTTTTCGATATAGGTTTGCGTTCCTCATCGCGGTCGGGTTTCCCATGTTCGTGCTCGTTTACTGCCTGGCAACCTTCGACTTCGACCGAAGGATTCTCGCAATCAGCGAAGCCATCTTTCCGCCGGGGCGCTTTAAACGGCTAGCACGCGTGATCGATGGCCCGATGGATACTGCAAATGTGCTCAATAGCTTCAACTCTCTGTGCATTCAGTCCATCCTGTAATACCTTACGCGAGTGGGGACGAACCTGTCACTGTGCTTCCAGTTCGCGAGGATTGCTACTCGCAGACGAGGAGCGCAGCAGATCGACACAAGTCTGTACCGTACCAACACCCGGTGACGCTCATATTCGTATTGCTACCAGTGATGATTAGTATCTATGTATCACAGAGCGTTGGGGCTTCCGAAGCCGCGTGCGAGCCTCACCTCGAGTGCGTCGTGCACACATTTCGGTGGATCCGCCTTCGCCAGGGGGACAAGACCCAGTGTCCGCGCATCACGCTCATCGATGGGCCTGCTGTACCGAGAACATACGCTGAGTGGCAGCAGCCAGAGAACGTGATGGAGAAAGTGGCGCAACTGGCTACGCCTGGTGATCTGCAGACGGCTCAGCTCACCAATCGACTACTGCTGACGATACAAGAACCTACGACACATGTACGACATCGAAACCTCATAGAGGGTACGATCTCATTGCCAACTGACTCGTACTATTACTGTATATGACTTGCTTATACTTTCAGAGCCCTCGTCTACGCACACGGAAACGCTGCCATCCTGGGCCAAGGAGTTCACCAAGCTCAAGTCCCTATAAGTCGGACTTGTCTTCTTTTACCTCAACCGTGGCCCACTGACCCTTTATCCTGTAGGCATACCGAGGGCGCACTTGACATTGCGAGCCTCATGTCGCTACCAGACGACCTCTTCGACGACATGGACTCACTCTCGTTTCTGCAACTCGGAGTCCACCAGCACTTGAGTCGACTTCCGAGCTTCCGTGGCCTCGTGAACCCCCGGTCGTTGATACTTGTGCTTCTACTGGATCTCAAGGAGCTATCAGCATCCACTAGTCTCGCGAAGCTGGAACGGTTGGTCATGCCTCTGCTCATAGGACTAGATTCGACTTCAGACTTGACTCCGGTCCGTAACCTGCTCGGCTTCGTGCTGACGCTGGACATACGAGCATGCTACAATGGATTCCTGGACAACACGTGCGACTCATCAAGCCCGTCTGCTACCTCGACGCCTCGTGGCAAAGTCCGCCGATGACATGTCTGCCGGCGAACCGAACTGACAAGGTTGCGAGCGACACAACGCGAATGCTATTTGCCAAGTTCCCATACGCCGTGTGTGCTGTGGTGAACCCGCCCTCAGTCAAACAGGACCAGTACCCTCTGGAAGCCAACGTGAAGGCTTGCAATGGAACCATATCCCGCGAATGCAACACGGCGGGCAACCGCACGGGCATGTGCTACGGTCTGCGTATGATGCCAATCGCCTGCAAGATCGAAAACTTCCCGATCACGATGCGGAAGCGACAGGTCTTGGAGAATGTCGGCGACCACTGCGATCCGGAGCACGAGGTCTGGCTCGGCTGTCCAACCGCGTGAACCTAGTTAAACATCAAAGAGCATCGCATAGCCATGAGCATGGACTGAAAGCTTATTAGAGTATACAGCACAACGTTATCGGTAGCGAGTTGCCCGCTTCCAGTGTCTGGTGGGAGTGCTACACGGCGGCGTTTTAGATTGCGTGAACGTTTGTGAAGGTTAGAGCATTCTGTGGTGTTCTTCGTCCATTTGTTTGCCTTTGGAGAACCTTAGAAGTTCGTTCTTCACTTTCTGCACTTCGTTTGATCAGGTTTTAGCATCGTATTTCCGTATATTATATTCAAATATTTAATATACGGTATATATGTGTCAAACGCAACTTCTATACGTTAACTTAATTAATGATGAGATTACCGTGTATAAGTAATTCCTGGGATCGTATACGGTACCATATATGGTATTCCAATGCTGGTATTTTCAAGCTGGCTCACAGTCAATTGAAGCCATGAACTGGTGGAAATGTGCAGCATCGTCATGCGGCGGTGGTGGTGGCGCTACCGCCTCTGCATCCGCAGCAACAACGACTGGGCTTCGTCTACTGCTCAAGGAGACCCCACCGAGCCCCATGGTCCCGCTCTTCTTCTTCTGGTGCGTCCTGGATCTGGCATCTGTCTGCAGACTTGACTTGATATGTGTACGACGAACTGCAACCCTCACTCTCTCTTATCTTGTGTGCTAGCTCTTCATGCACGATGCGCATGGCGTCCTGCGAGAGCTGCCACATGCTGGTGGACGCCGAGAAAGCGGTCGGCGGCGTGCTGCTCTGCCGCCGCTGTGGCTTCCTCACGGTGCTCGACCCGACGCTGCGCGCGCTGCTCGCGATCCCGGCGTTCGACCGCTCGTTTGTCGTATGTACATATGGTTCTACTGTATAAGCCCAGTGTATATGGCATATATATGTCTTCGTGAATGCTAAGTGACTGTGCAATGCCAGAACCGCGTGCCCTTCGCCATTGCTGATATCGTGACGCTGCGCGAGCGCATCCTCCAGATTGAAGCCCAGCTCCAGAGCGCTGAGCAGCACCAGAAGTCTGAAGGCGAACCTGGGCTTGAAACCACGCCGCAGCCGTCACAGGTATCGTCAGCAGTAGAAGGCGCGCCAGTGAGCGATGCTGCGCGCAAGCGAAGGCGCACCACCGAGGCGTCCGGCGCACCTGTAGACAGCCAAGTGAGCCCTCCGCCGTCGTTCCGGTTGGTTGACGCGCCTCCCCAGCCTTACTCCCAGCCACAGGTGACCACCACCACGTTAACAGCCGAGTCAAAAGCTCTGAAGCGTCAATACAACGAGCTGATGCACCAGTGGGAGCAGTTCGCCAGCGAGACCGCCGAGCAATCGTCGCCTCATCAGCATCTACAGCACTCGTTCTCGTCCACCCATCTGAATGTACGCCACTGTTGTTTAGTTTGTATATGCATGCGTAGCGAGACACAACTTGTACTGACCAGCTCTTGAATTCTGTGCTGCTGTGTAGATCCTCATGGCCATGTACGTTAAGACGGGCGACAAGCTTGAGCTGACGGCGCTCTCAACCCAGATCGAGCAATTCTTACTGCACCAGTCCACGCTGCTCAAGATGAAGTACGACCTGCTGGCAGCCGTGGAGACCTGTCGCGAGATCGAAGAGCTCCACGCGCCTGTGTTCCAGAAGGACGAGACGTCTTTGAAAGTGACCAAGCTACTTGTGAACTCGACGAAGGAGCAGCTGAGTCACCGCTACAAGGCGTTCCAGACGCTCTCATGCCCATACCTTGCGCTCGTCGGTGCTGCGAACATGCACCTCTTTGCGCTCTACAACGCCGCGCAGAGTCTGCATAGCATGCGGCAGACGAGTGAGACCGACCGCGAGGCTCTAATTCAGCGCGAACTCTTTGGCGCAAAGAGCAACAGCAACGGCAGCAATGGCGCTGGGCAGTCTCCATTCGTGCCCGCTGACCCCACGCGCTCTCGTCGACGCTATGGCTTTGGCGCAAAAGGTTCACATGGTACCACTAGCAGTAGCAGCATGAGAGCGGTAGCCATGGGCGACCGTACAACGCGGGCCGGCGGGTTTGACGACGTGTCGCGCGTGCAGCAGACGCTCGAGTTCGGCAACCGCATGGCCGAGATCTCCAAGAAAGTGGAGCTCTGGCGCGCGCTCAGCTCGACGGTTGTGACCACCTGCGTGCTCAGCGTCTCGGAGCTCTCACTCGCGAACGACGCGCCGTCGGTAGCGTTGTCCTCGTGATCAAGGTTTCATTATGAGTGTACACTCCAATCGTCTTTGATGTGTATTTGGTGAACTGATAATGTTGACTGACTGACGTACAAGATGGGGTAGCGAGGGCACTTCCATAAAGGCTGTTTAGCTGTTGAAGATGCGCGTGTAGAGCTGGTCGTGCATAGCCTGGATCAAGTCGAGCACGGGCGCCGACGAGTACGAGTCCTGGATAGGACGGTTCTTCTTGGCCTGGAACACGCGCTCCATGAGCTCGCGCAGCTCAAACTGCGTGCGCGAGGCCTCGAACGGCCCAATCAGATTCAAGCGCGTCGCCGCACTCAGCACGTCGCGGATCACGAAGAAGAGGTACATGCGCTGGCACGTGGCGGCGTCGACGCCCAGCAGCGCGCACGTGAGTGCGAACACGACCGCGTGATGCACGCCCGGGTGCTTCTGGCGCTTGGACTCCTTGCGAATTGTCACGAGTACCTCGAACGCGTCGTTCTCGTGACTGTGGTATGTTGACACGGCGAGGCGCAGCATCGCCGCGCCTTGCGCCAGCGACGCCTTCTTGGCCACGTGGTTGGAGAAGAGCGCGGTCGCCTGCCCGTTCACAGCGAGGAACGCAGCGACGAGGGCGCCCTCGTCTTCTACAGCGGCTCGGCCATTGGTCGTTGTATGCATCATGTGGACGGACGAGTGCATGGTGAAGACGATCGGCAGCGCAAAGTTGGCGGTCTGGTGCAGCGTCGAGCGCAGGAACTGGTCAAGCGGCGAGGGCGAGTTAGAGGATGCAGAGGAGCTCTTGGTCACGAGCCGCTCCTGCACGGCGGCCTCGAGCCCAACCGAGTGCGCGAAGCCGCCCGTCGGGTAGAGCGAGTCGACCATCTGCCACACAGCCCAGTCGCCGCCGCCGCTCGCGTTGGAAGCCATGGTCGCCGTTGGTAAATGTGAATGCTCAAACTTGATTGGCAAAAATCCCTCTGAAATGCGATTATATGAGAGCCAAATCGCTTTGCAGAGGGAAAAGAAGAAAAGCAAGATGCTCGCAGTCGAGATCATAACAACTAAGCCAGATAGGTGGCTCTCACGACAGCTAACCTTGCTCTCGCTGATGAACTCTCGGGGTTTCAGCTCCTGGTTTCGGATCTCTCGAAGCTTGACGATCGAGTGGATTACGTCGAAGACCACTATCACGATCGCCACGACCGACGAGAACCGGCCCGTCGTGATGCTCGCTGTGAGGAAGAGCGAGTCGAAGAACTCGACCGTGAAG
>JAASGT010001196.1:0-10290 GCA_023334315.1 Globisporangium alternatum | reverse complement strand
GTTGCACTCTCTCAAGCAGTCTTCGCGCGAGAACGGCGCGTCAGTCACGTCAGGTTTTGGCTCGTAGATGTCGAACGAGCATGCGCCGTCCGATGCCACAAGCTCCATCGCTGGCGGACACGCGCTATTGCTGAACGCGCTAGCGTCCGAGGCGCTCACGACGTAGTCGGTCGTCTTGTTCGCGTACTCGCCAAAAGTCATGCTCGAGTCCTTGATCACACGGTCCTTGGGCAACAAGATCATCTTGCCGAACCATGAGCGCCCCACTTTGCCCAGTTCCGACGAGAATGTTGGCATCTTCATGCCGTGGAGCACAGCGGGGAAGTTATAGCTCGTCGTTGTCCACGCGCGCAAGCCCTCGCCGATCATGACGACGAGCTCGTCGCGCTCGAGCACGGGCTGCTTGACCTCGCCAGTGGTCGGGAGGTACGTGAGCAGGCCAGCGGACTGTGTTGGACCCGAGAGCATGGCGCTTGAGTTGATGTTCACTGGTGCCTGGCCCTCTTGAAGTGCGTAGAACTCGGGCGCGGACATGAAGATCATGACGCCGTTGTCCGTGTGCAGGTTGAGCGACAGTGCATCAGAGTCAATCGTTCCATTGGCAGCAGCAGCCGACGTGTACTCGTGGAAGTGGTCGAGGTGCTCGGCGGTCTTGACGATCGTCTCAAGCGAGTCAACTTCACCCGCGGCGCTGAAGGACGCAGCGTCCAACGTCTTGGCAAACTGCACGGCGACCTCGTCGATCAAGGCGCTGAAGCCCTGGAGCTTCGGTAGGTACTCGGCACAGTTGACACTCGTCGTCGCGATGTCCGGGTTGTGGTACTGCGCCTTGGTGCTGATCGTGAAGCGCTCCGTGCCGTCTTGGAGCACCTTGTGCATGAGTCCGCTCGTGGAGGTCTTGGCTGGGACCGAGTTGACGCACTCGGTCGCGGCCTCGAGGTACTGCTCACGCGCTTGCTTGTAGAACGGGATGTTGCGGATCGAGACGATCCCCGTGGTCTCGAGCTGTGTGATGAGCGCAGCGGTGGTGGACGCATCTCCACTGCTACCAAGAGTTGAGAAGTCGAATGACGCAACAGGGTACGAGGCGATGGCATCTGTTGACTGCATCCCTAGGACGAGTGCGGCTGAGGCAACGAGAGCCCAGAGGTTGGACGAAGAGAGCACCATGCTGGCTAAGTGGAGACCGGGGCTTGTGGGGAGGGGTGTAGAATTGTGCACGAAAGCGCAAATAGACAAATGAGTGAATGACCAGTCGCAGCGAATCTTTCAACAGGGCGGGCAGCGGCTCTAGTGATGTCGCCACCAGAACAGGAGGGCAGGTCTGACAATGTGACGAAGCGGATCAGATTTGCGCTTTGAGGATCATTCGACAATTGCGTTGTGCTTGCAGTGCGAAGCAAGCACATAATGGAGAATTAATATTGTCAGCGCTACAAACGAAATTCAACAGAGCCACTCACAAGATGAGACAACGATGCCAGGGAAACTTGCATGCTTCGATTGGGCAATTGTTGACTGGAGCTCTCCCTGAAATGAGTCGAGAGTGGCTCCAGTGCCCGTCAAAGCGCTTGCAGATGGAAACGACGCACACGAGGTCTCGACACACGCATGGGAAATTGTAGACTGAGAGAAAAGCAGCAGTTTACCCTCACTCACAACAACATCTCCATCATTAAATTGCCTCCCACCACACCACTGCCGCCACTTGTTATCTTGCTTTTGTATTTGCGACTAAGCTGGGGAGCATTCAATTTTGTGGCGGTCGCGTTGCAAACCACATCGCGCAGATCTTTGTCGTTCGCCATGCTGCTCGTATTGGTTTCGTGTGTACGTCCGATCTTAGAAAACAATAGCATACCGGGAGGTTATGACCTCCTTTTTGAAAACTGATCGTCATGACACGTCACGAGCATGGCAGATTAGAACATTCACGACTTGTAACTCACCGTGCCTGTTGTCTGAGAACCTCGAGCTAGTGACTCCCCATGACAGCGACGAAGATGGCCAGTGCGCGCAAGCTACACGGTAGGAACGCAAAACAAAAGATGGAAGAGCGGCGAACCCAGAAGGCACCCGTCGAGCAGCTGCAGGAGCGGGTGGCGCGTGGAGCGATAGGATGAGCAGGACGTGAAGCAGCGGAGCTCGTGGGCCGCCAAGACCGCGAGCAGAAGTAGTTTTCGGATCCGCCAGAGAAAGCAGAGCAAGAAGTAACAGGCAAGTGACAGTAGATATGCAATGAATAGCAAGTGCTCGTAATTGTTCGTGTTGCGTTCGTGTGTATGAGTACTGTGCCCGTGGCGCCAGCACGGCGAGAGACATGGTCGTGGTAAGCAGGCATGCGACTATGGAGGTGACGACGTGCGGTTTCGACGGCGGCACGTCGGACGCGAGCGCCCATCTCCTCGACGTTCATGTTAATCGCAGTGTGCGTCTTGGTGACGAGATGCGGACGCGCGTAGTCGCGGCTGCCAGTGGCATGGCAACCCAAAGGTGTGTTCCGCGAGCTGTCAAGAGAGTGAGTCGCGCGAATCTTTCTTCAAGTGGGGACCTTAAAGTTGTTTCCCCACGATCCAGCATTGCCGCTTCCATTACCGACTGAAGTCAAAAAGCACTTGTCGATTATAACAGACTCCAATTCTTTGCACGCCGTTTGCACAGCCTGGATGAGCTCGTTTAAGTTGAATGTCCGCTTCTTGTACTGCAAAGTCTGTAGAGAATTGAAGAAGCCGAGGTCGAGGGTATTGAAGTCCGGGCTCCTGGGAGGTTGGTTCTCAAACGTGATGTTCCAGCCGCCCTCTTGGCCAAGCTCGCGTACGACATCATCCATTCCAGCGTTGTGTGGACTTGCGACGTCCTGCTTGATGATCACGGTCTTGTTTCCTTCATCAACACAAGTGCCAATCGAGACAAGTTAGATTTAAAAAGTAAAACAGGATTAGAAATGAAATTTCACGATACCTGGCCAACGGCGCTTGATGCTGGGAATCACGCTCTTCAGCAGCACTTCTCGGTGTACGTTCATATCGACATCAACCGGCGTAGTCACGATCGTACCATCTGATCGATATTTGGAGTTTCTTTTTGCTGGAACCATTTTGATCAACGGCCAAAGACCTCATTTGCCGTCGAAGGGCTTGCGCCGTTGGTAGTCGTGTCTTGGACGCGCCACCGTCACGAGGAACATCACCTTCGTGATGAAGCGCTTGTTCACGCACGATCGCCGCGGTGCGACCTCGTCTCGCAGTAAGTAGAACTTGTTTTGGCCATTGTAGAGATTGAACCATTTTTCGTCGATGTGTACGCGGTTTTTCATGCTGTCAAACTGAAAACACCACTCCCTAACAACACAGTGCTTGCTCAATTAGTTCATTATCGAAGTTAACATGCAGCTCCTCGTATCTGGGGAAAGTTGCGGTTGGACGGACGAAGTTGCGCGGCGCAGGATGCTCTTCTTGCCTTTCTTGGTGACAAGGCGACCGAGCGTGTTCTTCGGGATACCAGCGGCGGCGGCGAGCGAGCGCAGCGTCGACCTGCACGACTCATCGAGTGGGAGGGCTCGGACGGCATCCTCCATGTCTTCGGTGGTTCGCTTGGCTTTGCGATCGTAACGTCCCTTTCTGTTCGCGTCGGTGCCTTTCATTTCCCATACATTGCCAATTGTATTACGATGGCACATATAACTGCTCGCGGCGTCACTCACACTGTCCCAAGTGAGCACACCATTGCTGCTGCGCGCAAGTAGGTAGTGCTAGATCTCCAGTCGTTGCCCTGCAGTCAGGTCCCCGCGGCCGCTCTCCTGCTCCTTGATGCTCAAAGCTGTGTGAGCTGTGTGGTGTGAAAAAATTTCAGCGAGCGGCAGGTCAATTTTGTGCACGTCAAATTTAGTGACGCTCAAGCTGGTTTGGTACACTGCTTATCATATTTTCAGCCAATAGAATGACGCCAAAAATGATGTGGTACTCACAAAAAGTTTGCACAAGTTAATTTGGGACAGAGTAGTACCGGTAGTATGTTGGCTTAATACTAACAGTACTGTGTAAAATATGTTACGAGCGAGCAAGTGTGTCAAAAATGGCTGATTCCTTTGACAACAAAATCAAAATGGTGCTCGACAAGCACGCCAAACTGCTGCGCGTCGTGGTCGCAGACGACCACCACCACGTGCTGCCAGCGATCCATCTCGTACGCTCCAGTAGCTCTATTTACTGCCAACATGCTCGTGTTTGTCTCGCCCTCTCACTCCTTCTGTGCGCGATGCGGTATGAATTCCATGCAGGCGATCCGCAAGCGCGCGCTGCCGTTCACGGACATCCACGTGCTGCACTTTGATGCACATCCGGACCTGTCGTTCCCTCGAAGCGTGGACCCGACGCTAGTGTTTCAACCCGAAGAGCTCTACGATGTCCTCGATGAATCCATTTCGGGCATTGCCGAGTTCCTGCTGCCGCTGGTCTACGGCGGCCATGTGAACCAAATCGCGTGGATCAAGCCGCACTGGGCACAGCAGGTGAGCTCCTGTAGTGTCTATATGATTGGCATCTTGACAAGCTGTGGTTGAAAGACTGATGTTTCGCCTGTCGTGACCCTCGTAGATGCCGATTCAGTCCATGAAACGCGCGCATGTGGGCAAGAACGTGACGACAAGTGAGTTATTCATGACTCTGCATTCGATATTGCTTGCATCTAAAGTGTGGGCATGTGACTGTATGCACACATTCTCTCTGTGTATGTGTGGCTACAAGACGCACTCTGTGTGTCGCTGCCGCTCACGCACTTCATCGACGAAGACTCGTACGCGCCGGTCGACGCCATGGACCCAGCTAGTCGCAAGTACGTCGTGCAGACAACAACCTGCCTGTGTACAGAGATATCAGGGCCTTGATATGATATTTATCGTGCTGTGTCTGTGAACAAAGGCAGTGGGATCTCTTTGTCGTGGAGTTGTCGGATGAGCACGTAGCTTCGACTGCTGAGACCAGCAACAGCGTCGTGCTTGGCAACGCCATGAAGCAGCTGAGAGAGAAGGCGAAAGGCTACGTGTTGGACATCGATCTCGACTACTTCTCGACGTGGAACCCGTTCCGGAAAGGTGCATTCTCTAGATTTCCCATCGTCGTTGATGGGCGCATACTACAAGATCTCCTGGAGCACTAACCTTTGGCCTTATATCTCTGTTTTGTGCGCCTTAGATCTCGAGCAGCGCGTTGGGTCCTCGATCTCCGATGTCGTCGCTCAGGTTTTCTGCGGATTGCGCTACAAGAACATGCAAAATGGCATGGATGTGGCTACACGTATGACCAACAGACGTGCTTTTGTCGCTGCGATGGAGCAGATCCAACTTAGAGAACTCTTTCTCGACCCTGCGAGCGCAGAATGCCATGAAATCCTCACATCAACACTGCTTGGGCTGTACTCTGAAGGGGTTGATGGTTGTCCACCGGCAAACCAGCTGCTCTCTAAGTTCTTCGGGATCGTCGCTGAGCTAGACGAAGACGCGCGTAAACTGGTGTGGTGGGCGGGGCCGAACATGGATCTCCCGCACCACATGAGCTCAGACGAAGAGATTGAGCGAATGGTGAACGCGTTCAAGGACTTTCTGATGACGAATGGCTGTCATGAGAAGCCTCCATCGCTCGTGACGATCGCGAAGTCCATCGGAGACGAGTACCTGCCGCCGCACCAAGCAGAGTTCGTACTCTCGCGCGTGCTGAGTGTACTGATGGAGGTCTTTGGGCAGATGGAGGTCGAGTTCGTCGAGTACCAGAGTGTCGACGACGAGACGAACGGTGATGACGAGAAATAGAGAAGCTCGTCACGCTTCACAATGTGCAATCAAAATGTTGCAGGGTATCCGTTCGTTCGCCCAAGTCTCTGGCTGGAAGTGGCCACACGGATGGATCCCATTGACTCAACTGAGTTGGATACATTTTCCATAGTTGACCGTCTGAGATGGGATGAATCTCTCAATCGCCACTCTCGATCTGTCAAGAAAGATACAGCAGTTCATAAGGAGCACGTCTTAAAGAACGAGAGCCGAAGTCTCGGAAGCATGGCTCATCGCAATGGCGTGGGCTAATGTAACTTTCGAAAGTGTTCGTGATAATTGTATTAGGGTCACCAAGTCAACTGTCTGCTGGTCGTCAACCAATCTGCTGCTAGGCAAAGGCTGGTGGTGGCTCACGAGTCTTGCGTTGCATGGTCGCCACTGCCTGGTTAGTGTACTTCTAGAGATTCTCTTGGGGACGACCTTGGGTTCGCACATGAGCAGCTACGAGCTGAGATGATCTTCGCCTAGTACTCCTTGAGCGTGAGGCGCGGCACGATGTTCATAGCCTGGAGCTCCTGGAAGAGCAGCTTGCAGGCGTACGGGATGCGGATGCTCACGACCTTCTCCTCCGACTTGCAGTACTGGCACCAGCCCTCGTAGCCGAGCATGCGGCAGCCTTGGCACACGTCGGCGCTGAACGCGTCGCTCGAGATCATCAGGCGCTCCATGAGCAGCATGCTCGCACCGTAGCCGATAAGGCAGTCGCGCTCCATCTCACCCAGGCGCAGGCCGCCGTCGCGCGAGCGGCCCTCGGTCGGCTGCCGCGTGAGCACGGCTCGCGGGCCACGTGCGCGAGCGTGCATTTTGTCCATGACCATGTGCTTGAGCTTTTGGTAGTAGATCGGGCCCATGAAGATGTAGCACAGTATGGGCTCACCCGTGATGCCCGACGTCAGGTAGTCCTTGCCGGCGTAGTTGAAGCCGTTCTGCACCAGCTCGCGCGAGCAGTCAAGCACGTTGTCGGCCGTGCCGTACTTCTCACCGAACGCCGTGCCGTAGGCTCTCCGGCCGGTGAGCACGCCTGCCTTGCCGGCGATGAGCTCGATCATCTTGCCCACGGTCATGCGGCTCGGGAAGCCGTGCGGGTTCATGATCAGATCCGGGCACACACCCTGGTCATTGAACGGCATGTCCTCCTGGTTGCGGATCGTGCCGCACACACCCTTCTGGCCGTGACGACTGCTAAACTTGTCGCCGATCTCGGGTCGTCGCGTCTGGCGGATCAGCACCTTGACCAGAAAGTGGTTGGCCTCCGAGGACGTGAGCAACACCTTGTCCACGTACGCCGGGATTGGACCCTTGTACGTCGTGGGCGACGGCGAGTACGTCACGTCCAGCGGGTCGCGGCCGTCCACCGAGTCGTTGAACTGCGTCGGCTGCTCCTTGTTGATCAGGATCGCGCCGTTTTGCACCACGCCGCCCACGCGGCTGATGCCGTCGGCGTCCAGCGACGCGTACTTAGCGTTGCGGAAGCCTGTCGAACCGCCACCAACGCCGCCGGCCGACACGAGGCTGTCGAAGTCCGGCGGGCCCACGATGCGGTCGTACGATCCGTTCGCGTATTTCTTGATCATCGTCTGGTACTTTTTGAACACCATGCAGCGCCCAAAGCCGCGGTCCAAAGACGCCTTGTTCAGCACGATCGCGTCTTCAATGTCGTAGCCCGAGTAACTCATGACCGCCACCGTCGCGTTCTGGCCCGCCGGCACGTGGTCAAAGTTCACCAGGTCCAGCACGCGCGTCTTCACCATCGGCATCTGCGGGTACACCATCGTGTACAGCAGCGTGTCGATGCGCTCGTACTGGTTCATGGCGATCGTGCCGATGGCCTGCTTGCCCATGGCGCACTGGTACGTGTTACGCGGCGACTGATTGTGGTGTGGGTACGGGATCAGGCCCGACACAACACCTAGGATCGTCACCGGGTCGATCTCCAAGTGCGTCGTGCGCTCGCCGATCTCGCTCTCGTGCAGCGCCACCAGGCAGTTGTTCTCTTCGTTCACGTCCACGTACTCGACGCAGCCCTCGACAATGAGGCTGTGCAGGTCGCGCACGTTCGCACGCAGCTCGTCCAGGTGGCGCTGCGTCAAGCGCGTCTTGTGGGTCACCGGGTCGATGAGCAGCAGCGGGCGGCACACACGGCCGCCGTCCGAGGCGATGTACACCACGCGCTGCACGTCGTGCATCATCACGGACACGAACTCACCAATCAGACCCGCACGACGAATGCGACGCAGACGCGTCACGAAAGCGCGCGGGTTCACGTGTGTGCCGATGATCACGCCGTTGAGCACGACGAGGTAGTTGGACGAGTGGTTGATCTCCTCGCCCGAGCAGAGTGACACGTCGGTTACCCCCAAGTCAAAACACAGGCGCTTGATCGGTGCGGCTTCTTCGTCCGACGTCACGTGGCACAGCAGCGCCAGGTTCTTCACGAGACCGCAGGCTTCACCCTCGGGGGTGTCTGCGGGACAGAGCATACCCCACTGCGACGGCTGCAGCGAGCGCGGACCTGAGACCTTGCGGGTCTTTTCGAACTGGGACGAGATGCGCGTCATCATGCCGAGCGCCGACATGTACGAGAGCCGCGAGAGCACGTGCGTGACACCGGCACGGTCCATGCGGAAGCGCTTGAGCGTCCAGTTGCCCGTCGAGAGCGCGTGGTAGAAGCCCTGTGTGATCGTGTCCGTGCGGATGCACTTGAGGATGTCGAAGACTGCGGCACGGTTCGGCTTGCTAAGCACCATGTCGGCCTGGCGCTTCAGGTCGCTGTTGAAGCGCTTGAAGAGGTCCTCGAAGAGCAGCGAGAGCAGTTGGCCGGCCAGTTCGAGACGCTTGTTGCCGTAATAGTCCTTGTCGTCCAGGCGCGTGCGGTCCTTGTCTGTAAAGATGATGCGGCGCACAATGTGGGCCACGTAGATGCACTTGAGGCGAAAGTTGAAATCCTCGCACGGCACGTGGTTGAGCACCAAGTTCGCGAGCGCCGAGCGCGCCGCGTCGGCCAGGCTGCGGTCCTGGTGGTGGCCACCGCCGCCACCTCCACGGTGACGTCCGCCGCTCGCGCCGACCTTTGTGACCGAGTTCATCTTCGAGCCAATGTACTCGAGCGCCTGGAGCTGCGTAAAGACCTTGAGGTCCGAGGCCTCTTCAAAAGACGCCGAGAGCGCGTCCGTGATGTCCGGCTCGCTGCCGATGAGCGACACGATCTCCTGGTCGCTCTCCATGCCCATACCGCGGAAGACGATGACGATCGGGATGTCGCTCCCAAATGAGTTCGACTTGAGGTACACGCGATTCTTGTTGATGAAGATGTTGGTGCGCGACTTGCGCTCGTGCGTGGACGACGTGATCGACGCGCACACGTTCTGTTTGCTGTCTTCTTCAATGATCACGCGGTTCTTCGAGAGCTGCTCGTGGATGAGCACGACCTTCTCGACGCCCTTGACAATGAAGTAACCACCCGGGTCGTACGGGCACTCCTTGAGCTTCGCGAGCTCGGCCTCGCCCTTGTCCGTGAGCACGCAGTTGGCGCTGCGCAGCATGATCGGGATGCGCCCGATGAGCACCTTGTTGTTCGTCACGATCTTGTTGCCACGGCGATAGCGCACACTCACGTACACGGGCGCGGCGTACGTGCGGTCGCGCAGACGGCACTGGTGCGGCGTGACCGAGGACGACACGAATGCCTCTTCGTCGATCGACGGCGAGCCGATCATGATGTCCGTGTATTGCAGGAAGAACTTGGGATCGGCGTCGCTGCGCACCATGTAGTTAGCCTTGGCACGCACGATGTTTTTCATGTCGACGCTCGTGAAGTAGTTGAACGAGTCGATGTGCTGCTTCACGAGCCCGCGCAGCTGCAGGAAGTAGGGCAGCAGCTTCCACTTGTCCTTCACGTCGCCCACGGGTTTCTCGAGCTCGGCGAGCTGCGCCGCGTCCATGTTGGCCGAGAGCCCCACGGCCGCCGTGGAGCCCTGTTGGTGCTGGTGCGGGTGCTGCGACGGCGCCATCGCGGAGCAGCAACGACAACAGCCAAGTGGCGAGAGCGACTGGCTGGCCGAAGTGACCAAAGTGAACGAATGGTGTCACTGGGTGGAAGCGGAAGCGGCGGCAGCGAAAGTGGGTGGAGTGGACCACGCGAGCCACAAAAAATTTCAATGAATACAAAATAAATCTAACATCTTTCCATTATCTATATCTATAAACAATACATTAAATTGGAAATATATAATACAATACTTACTGTGACTTCCTATTGGCTCAAAAGGGTGCAGAGTGATTGCGTTGCGGGTTTCCCTGCCACATTTCACTTCAGCTTCATATGCGAAAGCAGCGCGCCATCATCGCCGCCACCTCCAGGTCGGTGGCGTGTGGAGCGCGTCGCGCCATGAGCTCTGCGTCTGCTTCGTCAGCTTCTAATGCTGCTGACGGTGGTACTGCTGTCTCTTCACCGTCACCAC
>JAASGT010001195.1:0-10290 GCA_023334315.1 Globisporangium alternatum | reverse complement strand
TACAAGTTCAAGAAGATGCTGGAGTACAAGATGAAGCGGACCGGAGGGAAGATGGTCGAGTGCGAAGAGCACTACACGACGAAGACATGTTCAGGCTGCGGGAGAATCAACCGCAAGATCACGCACGAGAAGGTCTTCCACTGTGGGAAGTGCGAGCTGCCGATGGACCGAGACGTGAACGCCGCGCGCAACATCTATCTCAAGAACGAACACTTACTCACCTGGGCTCTTCGAGCTCGGGTAGCAGGAGTACCTACTCCGAGGGTGTCGGGTGCTTTAAGTTTACTTCGAGCACATGACCTGCAATAAAAAACAGAAGGTCGCTTATTTGTCGTGTTGGTACTGTAGTATCTCATGATAAGTTGGCGAATTTCTGAGGCGGAAATGGAGAGAATAATGGCTCGTGGAGTTCATTAAGGAGACAACGGAGGCGGGCGGGTCGTGGCAGTGCTTGAGGCACTCGAGGTACACCTCTGGTTGAGCTAGCGATCTAATACAACATTGGCGGCGACTTTGTGTGGTCGTGTATGCGCGTGCAATCAGCTCTGCTCAGACGCATCTCGGGTTCACCTCTTTCATAGTGGCCGACGACGATGGCAACGACACTTTCTCGCATCATCACTTGCTTCAAACGAGATAGACACGCTGGAGGCAGCTAATACACCCGTCTCGTCTTCAGTCGATGCTCGTGCTCGCTGGGAATCACTGATCGAAAACAAATCTGGTACACGCACGCAGGCTTCGACAGCGCCTTCGCCATTTTATCGAGCCATGTCTTGGAGCTGACGGCCGATCAGATATCGCTCATTCCGGATCGTTTCGCACAGATTTGACATCCAGCGCGTCACGTGCGCATGCGAACGCAGCAAACCGAGCACCGTACCGATGCACAGAGCAGATACGCCAAACGAAATCTTCTCAAAGTTCGACGTCTGGGAAGAAAAGAAAAACACCAAGATTCCGGACAACATCGTTGGCGCAACGACCATCAATCCCAGAAACATGACGACTGGCTTCAGCACGTTCACTTGGAAGAATTCAGCGTCAAAGCACCGGTCTTGAATGTTGTCGTTCCGCATTCGGATCTCGTCGTTCTCGTGAACCGTCACGTTGAACATCAGCTGGCGATACGACTTTCGAATGCGCGAGATAAAGTCTTCAGCTTCGGTACCATTCGCGATCTGCGGTGGTTCGTCGAAATCATCTCTCTCGTCATCGTCGTCATCGTCGTCGTGGTCGTGGTCGTGTTCATCATGATCGTGATCGTGCTCGTCGTGCTCGTCGTCATCGATGTCCATTGGATCAGCAAAGTTGTGCTCATCTTCGTTTGCTGCTCGCCGTTCGTGTCGTCGTCTTCGGTTCGTTTTCATGCGGAAACAGCACAGCCACGCGAACAGGTTGAACGCCAGGTAGCCCATCCAGAACGACTCCATGTACGTGCTCTTCGCATCTGGAAAACACGCAGACATGAGGTAGCCAACGAGGAACGGGCACACAAACACCCAGCCCACAACGCCAGTGACCGCGTTCACCGGCGACATGTTCTTCACGCAGTAGCCTCGTTCAACGAGCGACGCTTCGACTTGATCTTCAGGCATCGTCAGCACACTCAGCGCCGTGAGTCCGTTCACGATATACCACACAATCTGAACACCTGCCGCCATGACGAGTGGATCGTGCATGATGCCGGTCAGTCTCTCGAATGGACCCATGCACACTCTCCCAACGAAGAGAGTGCCGAACACGAACACCCCGATCACCGTGACACAGACAAGCCAGCAGAACAGCAGCAGTCCCACCAGGCGAGCGTTCAAATGGGATGGAGCGCGTCGTGGAAGCAAGTCGTACTCCATCGGCTGCGGGTCATCGAGTCCTTCTTCCGGCCAGGGCAAGTAACGGTGACCTTCGATACGAAGCTGAGCTGCTGGCATCTGCGCTCGAGGGTGGAAATGGAGCGGCGGGGGAGGCAGAACACGAATATCCGACTTCCGGTCACTGTTGCGGGATCGGGCATTCAGATTCACTCGCGGGAGGAGGTGCTCTGATAGACCGAGGTGCTTGCACGCAAACGTGATCGCAATGTGCTGGAACTTTCCGATGTCATTCTTCGCGTGCTCCAAGACGCCCAACACGACAAGGTGGACTGCCAGCAACTCCAACGGGACTTGAATCTCTGCGCAAAGATGCTGGAATCGTAGCGTGAGCGGGAAGAACGACGGCGCCAAGCTCGCAGCTATTCGCACTGGAACGTGAATCAACACGACCAACAGAGCCATGTATATCACCAACGACAGAATCATCCGGCGCGCGTGCTTCATGCACTTCTCGCTCAACAGCGTACGCAGCAGATCCGGGTGGTCTTCTTGCGGTCGAATGACTTTCGCCAAAATGTCAGGATGAACCACCTCGCGCAGCTGAAGCACCGACACCGTCACAAACAGCATGAAGGTGATCCCGAGAACCCAGTGCACCATCAGCGAGCCGACCATGTTCTGCATGCAGAACGCAATTCTCCCTTGAGCAGTCGAGTTGAAGAGGTGCAGCGTGGCGAAGTCGATACCGATGCCAAGAATGATTGGCAAGACCACCATCTTCAGCATCAGCAGCGTCGTCACTTTCACAATCGCGGTCAAGCAGCGAAGTGCCCAGAGCAAGCCACCCATCAGCGGTCGATGGATGTAGGATGAAGCCGTTGTCACCATGAGCCTCCACAGGATGATGGTGAAGCAGATCGAGAAGTAGCCCGCCATGCACGTGCACAGATCAACCAGCTGCAAGCAATCTCCGTTCTTCTTCGCGTCTTCGACAGCTTGCTGCAGCATCTTGATGACGAACGCACCAATCGGCAGATCTTCACTCGTGTCCAGCGCAAACGTTCCCGCAAACGGGAGTGCTTCGAACGGGATCGCAGTAATGATCTTGCCACCAGCAGAGAGCAGCGTACTTCCCAATGTGTACGGGATGAAAGCGAAAAGTCCCAAGTACGCACCGTTGAACGCGAGCAGCCACGAGACATTCCGGAAGAGCACCACGAAATCACCTCGCAGGCCCAAGAGTTCGTCCACGGCAATGTTGATCTCCATGTGTTCGAAGTCGTCGTCCCACTCGTTGGCATTTTGCGCGCGAGGTCGAGGGTTTCTTGGTCCGAGGGGCGCTTCAACAACCGGCTGGTTCGCATCACCATTGTTGTTGTTGTTGTTGTTGTTGCGAGCATTCCCAGGCGCTGCAATTGCATCTTGCGGGCGACGTCGACGAAGCTCATTTGGACGCGCTGCAAGGATGTTGTCCATGGCGTCGCCGATCGGATGACGAATAAACGCGTCTAGGAACGGGTTGTCTTGACGCGCGTTCTCACCCCATTCTTCTTCATCAGACGAGTCGTCTGAATCCTGGGCCGCCAAGTTTCCAAGACGGCGAGGACCATTCAGCTGCGCAAAAGGGGCGTCAAGTTGCGGGTCTTGTTCATTTCGGTCGGCGGCAGCAGCAGCACCGTGGCCATGAGCAAGCTCCGCTCCATTGTTTCGTTGGAAAGGCTGTTGTACGTGATGATGGTCCTCCTCGATAGCTTCATCGATGTGATCCAAGTTGAAGCGGAGGAAGTCGGCAAACGACATCAGCGCCAAGAACGAGAACACGATGCACACGATCAGGATAATGCCGGAAAAAATGTCCGACGTGACGTGGACCGGGTCAAATCGCTCGGAGAAGTTCACGTTTACCATCGCAGAGGCCCGCAGCAGCCACATGCGATACAGCCAACTTGTGCACCACGGAGCGACGCCGAGCCACAGGATCACTACCATCAGCGCGCGGAAGCCAAACGGCAGCCACTTGAAGCACACGATGCGCAGCACAGTCGTAAACAGCTCCGACCACGGCAGAACCTCCGGCGCACCAGCGTCGTACAGCGGCTTGAACTCAAACTTGTACCCGCAGAGCTCGCAAAACGACTTCCCCGAGTGCTCGAGCCATTGCTCCAAGCAGTCCGCGTGGGTGTATCGAATGCTTCCGCTGCATTTGCACGGCTCAAAGAGTCGACGATCCGGTTCCTATTCATATTCATAGCAACCGCAGCAGACACATGTAAGCTCTCAGATCATATCCACCAGCTTCGATCTCTCTGACACACACATGGCAAATGAAACGTACTGCTTCGCCTCGACACACACGACACTCTGGCTCCTCCTCTTCCTCGTCGTCGTCGTCCACGCCGCTGCTGTTCGTTGTAGCGCTGTCGACGCGCTGATGGTCCGAATTCTCCGCGCTTCTCTCATCCGCGCCGCTCCATTGCGCGCCGCTAAAGAGCACGTTGAGCACTCCGTCGCCGGCAGCCTCCACGGCGTCGATCACGCCGCGCTCCGCCATCGTCTGTCTGCGTCCACCTGTCTGTCTGTCTGTACGGCGCTCTTCGCTTCGCCACTCTTGTCCTCTGTCGCTGCGATCTGTCGTCGGTAGATGCAACGAACGTAGAGATCGTGTGTGGCGCTTTCCACAAAATGCCAATGCGGGCGGCAATAGTCAACTCCAGTGAAAAGAGCACTTGCCAGAGTGATGGTCGACCACTCTCCCAATGCAATTGTTGTCGATCACAGAAGCGCACTCGCTGTGGTTCGCTGCTGCTGCTGCTGCTGCTGTTGCTGTTGCAAGAGACCTGTCCACGACGCGTGCCTCCTTGTTGGTCGCTACTGTTCAGGCGGCGACAGACACACACACACAGGCGGGCGCTTCTCTCTCACTGCGGCTCGTGAGCTTCACCTTCGCTGCTCTGTCGCACTCGTGAGCGAGGGGGACAGCCCAAAAAGCGAAAGGGTCACACTCGATTTGGCTAATTTGCTCTCCTGGAAGCTCTGAAAAATGGATTCAGGTGGTGACTCTGGTGGTGATAGTCAATTTGTGACAGATACCTTCGTCACAAAATGTTTGCGAGAGCAAACACTTGACGCAGCATTGTAGTTTTCTGCAAATTATTTATCGTAGAATGTCTTTTTATCACATACTGAAAAAAGTTATCCGGATGAAGCGGACAGCAACACGCACCAGACAGATGACATCACATGGCGTTCGTGTTCACACAACATTCGAGAAGTCAACGCTCATGTGTATACAAAAATATACTATCCGGATTTCGATCCGGACAGCTAAGAATGCATAACTAAATACCTTGTATAAAAATGTTGATATGTGAAGATCTAGTTTAGAAGGTTCTGCTCTCAAAACATGATATATAATTGCAGAAATGCATACCTTTCAATTCATCCAAGTTATGTGACGGAACGCTGCTGAATATGGACCACGTGACTGCTTGCGTTTCTCTGAACCTGGAGAAACTCTGTTGTCGAGCTCTGCGATGTAAACGAACACGTACCGTATTTAGTTGTGTGAGGAGCAGTGCTTCTTCCAGCTATGCTGGTGCTAAGGAGTGTGGTCTCTCGATCGAGCGAGAAGTCTTGTAAAGCGGGTACCTCACGCGAGGATTCCTGTCGACGAACGGACTGAGGAGCCAACAAACGCCCTTTGGGCTCTAATAACCTCATTACGCTCTTGTACTCGTCTGCGTCTTGATTTACTATGTATACTCAAATATATATCCACTTGCCCTCTTTGTCTCCGCTCTCTCTCGTTGTCAAAACATTCTCGTCTTTGCCTGTGCCACCCTCAAATACCAACATCAGCCTCAGCCCTCAAACCTGCTTTACTCCTGCTTGATGCTCTTCTTGGCCGCCGCCTTCTTCTTCGGTTTCTTGCTCTCATCTTCGTCGCTCGAGAGGCCATCGCGCGGGATGGCCGCCCAGCCGCCGGCCGGCACGTCCTCCGGCTTGCGCGCGTGCCGCTTGATATACTTATTCATCGAAAACATCGTGACCGAGTCGCGCTGGAACACTTGTCGTAATGTGTTGTCCAGAATGATTGTCCGCTTGTCCGACGGGTCCTGCAGCTGGTGTGCGTGAATGTACTCCCAGAGCGACTTGACAATCTGCGGCCGCGCCATGCGGTCGCTACCCACGACGCTCGCGAGCTCGGGCGAGATCGCCAGCTCTGTGTTGAATGGGTTCGCGCGCTTTACCTTCTTGCCACCGTCCTCGTCATCGTCGTCGGCCGCAGCGGATTTCTTCTTGCGCTTCGCACTCGCAACCTTCTTCTTCGCAGCTTTGCCCTCGACGTCTTCGTCGCTCGACACGCCGTCGCGCGCGATCTCGGTCCAGCCGTTCGGCGGCAGGTCCTCGGGCTTGCGCACGTGGCGCTTCACAAACTTGTTCATCGAGAACATCGTGACCGAGTCGCGCTGGAACACGCTGCGCAGCTTCGCGTCAAAGATGATTGTCCGCTTGTTATTTGGGTCCTGGAGCTCGTGCTCGCGGATGTACTCCCAGAGCGACTTGACAATCTGCGGCCGCGCCATGCGGTCGCTGCCCACGACACTCGCGAGCTCGGGCGAGAGCGACAACTGCATGTTGAACGCGTTTGAGGTCTTCTTCTCGTCTCCGTTTGCAGACGGCGCGGCGCGCTTCCGCTTGACCGGCGACGCCTTCTTCTTCGCGGCGGAGCTGCTGGCCTTCGCCTTCTTGCGCGGCGGCGGGTCGTCCTCATCGTCCGCATCCTCATCGCTCGGATCGGGCTCCTGCGCAGCGTCTTCATCGTCGTCCTCTTCGACCTCGTCCTCCTGCTGCTGGGTCTGCTGCTCGATGAGATCCAGGATGGTCGTGTTGATCGTGTCCTTGTAGTGCGACAGGTCCGTGTGGAACTGCGCCTCGAGCTGCTTGCGGATCATGCGGCGCGAGAGCTGCTCCAGGTCTGCATCCTGCAGGATCGTGCGGATCGCGTCCGTGAGCTGCGCCTCGTCCACCATGGGCAGGGACGTGTCGCTGCCGATGCCGAGCTCCAGCTCGAGCCCAATGTCGCTCATCACGCTCGCTCAACGGTTATGACGACTCGAAATGGGCAGACAATTTGGGGGAGTCCAGCGGGACTGAAAGTTTTACGTGGTCCACGTCTTCTGTGAAATGCGGAGCAAAACAGTAATCTGATACCTAGGTGCTTCAGTATTGGAATGAGACCAGCATGAAATCCATTGGCATGACGCTCAGATCTGATTCGCTCAAAATAGCATAGTATCAGAAATGTTATTGATAACAAATAGGTTTATTGAAAGAAGAGGTAAATGAATGTTACTTTACATCACAATCAATTACGAAAGTAAACAGATTTGAACTGCTAAATTACAACGACGTCCCTCGAATATGTTGATGTTGAAGCTTGGTAAGCACTCAGCGCCGCCATGAGCACACGCATGCGGCCGCATCGAATGGCGCGCAGTGTCTAATACGTGCACGACTTGTGGGCTCTTATCAAGCTATCTGGATGGCGCAACAGTTTTGCACGAGCCGCATCGTTCTGGAAGTTGATACAAGCAGACGTACCCGCCCTCGTTTGCTCGCTCGCTCTCGTTACCCCTAATAATACGCGAAACGCATCATCATCATCATCCAGTCGATGAAGCAATTGGATCGGCGGAGTACGTCAGCATCGTTGACAACCGCGCTCCAGCCAGTAGCAGCTCTGTCCGCTTTCTGTCAGTCGACTATTCGTGTGTGTGGTGCGTTACCGTCGTCGCTCTTCTCACAGCCACGCGTGCCGCTGGGATGTCGAGCCGCGCGGACCACTACAGACAACGATGGAAAAGTCCCACGACACAAAAACACGCCATCTTAAAAGTGGTACTTTTGTGTTGTGTGGAAACAGTGTCTAAAATTTCAGTCAATTAAGTGACGCAGATGGTGTGAGTTTTAACCAATCTGAATAACAACAAAATCTGTGGAGATCAGAGCGCGAAAAAGAATGACTGGCCATTGAAAGCAAACAAATGAACTCCTCTGCTCATTTTGCGTCTGTCGTTATGAGAAGGCAAGCGTCCTACAACATCAAAATGAAGAGGGAGACGCTTCATCTCGTCGAAAGGTTGGTACCGTCGAGGCAGAAAGACTTCTGCGTATCCTGCGCCGAACCCTTCACGGCTGAGAGGAGCACGCGGATTCTGTTTTTGCATTTACAGGGAGTGAGAAGCACAAGACAACTGGTGGGCAGGGCGCAAAGGAGATCTTCCCTTTTGCGCACGACTTAATTTTGTTTATGAAGACGTTAGACGCTCGGAAGAAATTCTGTCTACCATTTACACGATTTTCTTCATCAAGCAAACCTACGGCTCGTGGTTCCACGATTACATGGAGGACAAGGATGACACAAGAGCGTTCAATTTGCTCATACGATTGCGCCAGCGTTTCGCCCACAGGTACAGATGAATCATCGATTATCCTACTTCACTTGGGTTTTGTATGCGTCAAATAGACCAATCAGGTATTTCTTAGCAATGAAATTCAATCAGAAATAGAATTGGGATCAAAATTGGCCAATTACAGTCGCCAGGGTAAGGTAAGTACTGAGAGCCATTGATGCCGACGTATCGGGTCAGAATCAGGCTGAAAATATTTGTATGCCCATGCAAAAACCAATACAAAACCATATCACTCACATACCTGCTCGGTTTCCAACACCGATGGGTCTTGACGACCTGCAGCCAGGAAACTCAAAGCGTGCCCGAGTTACGGCTGTAAAGGTGTTCGCCAAGTTCCTGAAGGCAGAGGATGTTGAGCTAGAGTATGTGTGTAACTGCATAACGAATGACGCGAGTGGACGGGTGTTTGTTTCTGTCATGGACAAGTTTGGCATGTATTTGGCGTTCCATGAGGGAAGGCGGGCAAGCAGCTTGCAAGGTATACATTCATGCAGTATTATCGCCAGGCAAAGCACTGGCTGCTCGACCTGTTCCCTCTGCACCGTGTGGCGCTCGAGGCAAAGCTGCTTAAAATGGGCCACACGCTCGAGAGCCACTTCCTCAAGCGTGAGGGCAGCGGCTTTGTGAAGAAGGCCATTGCGTGTACAAAGAAAGACTTGAGATGCATGATGTTCTACCTCTATTTGAATGCACGTATGCCAAATGACTATCAAGATGCATCGCTCCTCTGCCTGCTTTGGTGCATGTTCGGGCGAGCGTCCGACGTGACGCACATTCGGAAGCAAAACGTGTCTGTGGATGCCGGAGACGTATTCTTTGTTCGCTTTTACGCATGAACATGAGTGAGGGGCAAGGTCTCTCGCTGTACCCTAGCACTAATTATACCGCCTGCCCGCTACTCACAATCGCACTCGCACTGGCGACGCAGACAGAGCCGTCTGCCGACCTGATCGACAACCTCCCAGCGCAAGCAGCACCAGCACAAGTCGCGCTTTGCGAAGAGACGCCACCGATCGAACTTCTCGGTAATCCCGGCGCGGCACCGGCCATTCACACGCCCGATGGCTCTTCCTTAACCCCCTCGTCATCCACAGCCTCGTCAACAAGCTGCTCGACCGCATCGCGTGCCCAGCCGGCGTCGAGGAGCAGCTCACATTACACTCGTTTCATCGCGGTGGGGCGCAGCATACAAACGGCTCGTCGGAGCTCACCGACCGCTGGATATTCGACAGAGGCGCCTGGAACGTGAGCACGACCAACAAAGCGTTTAACTACGTATTCAACACGCGCGCAGAAGACCACAAGGTTGCCGAGGTGCTAAGCGGGTGGCGGCCAAGCGAGCACGTACCTCTTGGCGGTCTCACAGCGTTCGACGCCCAAACGCGCGAGCAGATCGTCGCGGTGCAAGAGCGCCTCTTCGCGACCTGCTGGAAGATGTCCTCTTCGCGCTTCTGCGTCTCGGGGCGTGTGCTGGACGTTCTCACCGCGCACGTGCTGCAGCACTACCCGCAGCTGAAGCAGGAGCACCCACGCAACCCTGTCGCCGATCTGCTGGCGGGTCGTACCACATCGTTGCATAGCGAGCTGCACCTGCGCAAGAAGAGGCGCGACGCAATGGGGAAGGCGAGACAAAAGAGGAGGCTAAGAAGCAAAAGATCATTCGGTACCAAGCCACTGTTGTCGACCACCTGATGGGGCTCGCGAAGCGCCAGGACAAGCGCCTAGATGCGCTCGAGGCGCTGGTAGGCGATGGCGCGCGTCCAGGGAGTAAGAGAGCTGCAGCAGCGCGCAGCGACGAAAACACGCCGGCTAAGGGGCGACAGCGACCAGCGGCGACGGCGCTGAGCGCCACTTGGTACGACTGGTACTGCAGGGAGCCACGTCTGTGGATGCACAAGGCGAGAAGCAGCGCAAGTCAGACGCGAAGATGATCGTCGCTTATATGAAGCTGTTCCTTCAAAGCTTTGCGCTCCATGAAAGCGACGCAACGTACCGTGATG